>JAKTVD010000043.1:0-49578 GCA_030557035.1 Saturnispora kantuleensis | reverse complement strand
AGCTATTGGATGATTGATTTTGGCCCAGATAGAAAGCTTCATTTGGCACCTTTACATCGGGACCTTTATCAATGGAAAGTGATTTGTGGATGATCGTTGAGGCCTGATCAGAGATGTTGATCTTTAAAGTGATAGATTGGATTTCTATTTAATGTGCTTGTCAATTGCTGCAATGGATACATGGAATTATTGAAATTCAAGTGATAATGTATCGTTACCTCTATTCAAGACTATAAGTTTGGCGAAGAGGGGTATAATGAGAGACCACTAAATTGTGTCACTGGAGTAGAAAGGTAGTATCAGGGTGTTCGAGAAATCATATGTCGTTTCAAGAATCCCAATTGTGGAGAGTTAATTGTTGTCTCCAAGCATATCCTTCCTCTTCAAATGAAATTTTGCTGTAGTTAAATAAGCTTGCTGATTTCTTGCGTTGCTATTTTCCTTTGAATACCATCATTGTACCATGATCTAGTTGCACAGCCGTCAGGGTGGATGATTTTAATATAAATCAAGATTCTTTTAATATAGCCCTCTCAAAAACTGACTTGTTAAAAAAACCTAACTTAACTAAATGTTTGTCTAAATTCAACTAAAGTGTTATCAAAACTCAAGTAGAATTGATGACGGACCTTGATGCTAGTGAACCCCCATTGGGCATTACCAAGTCATATTTGTTGATTCTCTGTGGGTTCAATAACTTTTGCTTGATTGTTCGTTATGACCTTTGTGCGTTTCCACTTGAGTATCCAAGAACACATTGAAAAAGATCAAAATCGCTTATTTCAGCTCGGATAATAGGCAAACTTTTCTCTCTGATTTTATTGGCAATGGATTTGGCATCCCGAAATGATAGTTACTGTGGAGCTGGAAACGCCACTATATATTCCATTGTATACTCAGAAAGTTAGAAAAATGGATTTCAACATCTATAGCTCATTAATGACAGTTGAGATTTATAGTAAACATCGTAAAACATCACGAGAGAGATCTTTAATTAGAGAAAAATCTATTTAATGGGTTGATCCTCTGAAAGATTGAGCCAGTTAATGAAGACATGACATCATTGGCCAAATTGTTGGCTTTCCCATATTTATCACATTTGGAATAAGCCATTGTGTTCGTTAAATTCAAGGAGATTGCCACTGCAACCAATATCAAAGTAAGGAATTGAAATTTTAATAAAGCCATGAGGCCAAACACTGCCCAAATTGCAGGCGTCAAATATGAGAATAACCAAAAAACGTTGCTATCAATTGGATTGATATATCTCTCAGGATCTGCATTTTCGAAGACCCAAACTGTTTGCCCTAAATCGTTAGATTCATTCCACCACCTTAGTCCCACCATCAATCTACCAGAGATGTTTTTCACATTCCAGAAATCAGCTGCCAATAGTAGAATGATCAGGATGAAGAACAAAATATAGTTTGATGTGAAGAGTGAACCAAAGAGGTAAATGAATAAAGGCGCCAATTTAAAAAAAATGTAGCATAAAAGGGCTATTGGATGCGATGATTGTGCGAGTTTGTCCCATAGGATTTGTGGAGAGGTAGAATTGTCCATTGGAAGATGTGGAAGATGAATTATGGATAGTCTGGAATGCGTGGTTTTACGTAATTTTTACGTAAGTGTCCTCTTTACGTAATGTCACGTAATGTGTACGTAATCCTCCTGCTGAGTAATCCAGTGCTTTCGGGTATTCACGGCGATTCTTCCCTCGGGTAGAAATTGCCTCTTTAGGAACTTTTTTCGGAGACGGAAATTAAATCCGGACTTAGAAAGGATACGTAAACCGGTTTCCAAGAACTATCCCTTGTATCCTCTTCCAAAAATCATGGAGTATATAGTAGATATTCATATGTAGCCCGGAAATTTCACCGGGTTCTGTAACGATGTGATGTCGGGATTTCCTTTTTCTGTAATAAGTAAATCCGAAAATAAAACAAATATATGAGAAAAAAATTTCAAATATCCCGTAACTCAATTGGAAACTCTTCTTTCTTCAAAAACTCTTCGTTTTGCAGGGTTATAATGTCAATCAACAGTGCAAATGAGATGCAGAATGTTGATTCAACATCTGGTAGTTCAATTGTGAATGATGGATCAAACGAGATCGCAATCAACCAATATATTCCCTCTAGCGATGAAAATGAAGATTCCCAATCTACAACGGAAAAATACGAAGGGGACGGCCTAGTGAAAAAGGAAAGTAACGTTGATGTATCAAGGGAATTATCACGAAGATTAACCGGTTCGGTTAAACCAGATCCCAATGCCATTATTCCATCAATGGGGGCCGGCAAAATGTTCCCTGAGATGTTACCTGATTCGGAAAGTTATTGTGTTTCATGGGATGGCCCAGATGACCCAATGCATCCTCATAATTGGTCAATGAAGAAGAAGGTGACCCAGTGTACAATTATTGGATTCAACACTTTCTGCATTGCATTTGGTTCTGCCATTTTTGCACAGGCAATTTTACCCTTATCAGAAATTTACCATGTTCATTATGTTGTCACCACATTAGGTGTCACTCTCTATGTTCTTGGATTTGCCACAGGTCCGATTATTTGGGCTCCATTGTCCGAAATTTATGGTAGACGTCCTGTTCTTATTATTTCATCGTTATCATTTTGTTGCTTCAATTTTGCTGTAGCTTGTTCAGATAGATTGGAATCGATTCTTATTTGCCGTTTCTTTGGAGGTTGTTTAGGGGCTGCTCCATTAGTCGTTGTTCCTGCATCATTCGCTGATATGTTCGGTAATTCCAGCCGTGGTACGGCCATTGTTATCTTTTCAATGTGTGTTTTTGTTGGTCCGCTTATGGCCCCATTTATTGGTGGTTTCATAGTTGCAAACAAATCTTTGGGGTGGAGATGGACCGAATTCATCACTGGAATTATGGCTGCTGCATCTTTTGCCACCATCATCTTATTCGAAGTTGAGACCCATCATCCAATTCTTCTGGTCTATAAGGCAAGAAATATTAGAAAGCTTACTGGTAATTGGGGTATCCATGCACCACACGATGAATTCTCTTTATCTATTAAAGATATCGTTGAAAAGAACTTGACAAGACCCATCAAGATGTTATTTACTGAACCAATTTTGTTACTAATCACCATTTACAACTCATTTATTTATGGTATGATTTATTTATTCCTATCCGCTTATCCAATTGTGTTTGCGGAAGGCTATAAAATGGCACCAGGTGTTGCGGAATTGCCATATTTTGGTCTAATTTTGGGTCAAACCATTGGTGGGTTCTTTTGCATTTGGTATGAACGAATCTACAATAGAAAATTGGTTGAACATGGTGGGAAGGTTGTTCCTGAGGATAGATTACCACCAATGGTTGCAGGTGCAATTGCTTTTCCAATCGGTCTTTTGTGGTTCTGTTGGAGTGGTAACTACCCAGACAAAGTTCATTGGATGGTTCCAACTGTTTCTGGTCTTTTCACTGGGTTTGGTCTCTTTGTCATTTTCAATCCGTCATTGAACTACATCATTGATGCCTATTTATTATTTGCAGCTTCCGCCGTTGCAGCTAACACATTTATGAGATCTATCTTTGGTGCAGTTTTTCCCTTATTTGCCACCTTCATGTTTAAGAATATGGGGACCAACTGGGCAGGGTTATTGTTGGGTTTGTTTTCCGTTGTCTTAATTCTGTGTCCTCTCTGTTTCCTGAAGTGGGGTAAGAAATTGAGACAATCTTCCAAATATGCCTTTGATTTAAGCTGAAAGATTAAAAGGGGAAATATAACACAAGGTAGATATAATTAGGGGCTATACTTAATTTTAATATTGTCCCACAGAAACCTTTAGATAAACTTTATACATTCATTTCCATATCTTTTAATTTTTCATTTTTCTTACAAGGGACGACTGACTGCCAGAGTACCTGATAATACTGACAATAACTCTGTAAGATTTTTTTGGCGTGATGCGTTAAGTTACCAGATCCACTTTTCGGGTAATTTAACCGCTCAGCAACACGTCAGATGGGGAATCCACTTAAATAAACACATAAGTTGATAATAAGCTTTTATAAAAGTGGATAGTTCACTCAGTGATTGATAATTGACCGGTGGGCCTGGTTATTGATAACTTCAAGGATAAAAGGAAAAATACAAACTCTGGGATTTGGATCCCTTTTTATATGATTCGCCTCTGCACGTCCGACAGTTCCGACCGGTGAATCAGATGGCCCCAACCCGGGTTTGGCCGAAGTTTCAATATCGATTTGTAGGGGTCTGAGCCAAATCAGCTATTGGACAAAAATTTTGTCACGTGGCTGAATCCGGATTAAAGAGCTTATTTTTATAAAACGCTTATTGAAAATGCAAAAAAAACTCCGATGCCGGGAATCGAACCCGGGTTCCCGCTGTGAGAGAGCGAAGTGATAGCCCCTACACTACATCGGATTGTTATATATATTTTTGGAAATGTGCTATCTAGAACAAAATAACGATGAATTCATCCTAAAATAAGCCATGAAATTATACATATGATTGAGGTAATGGTTGCGCTATATTAACTTTTAATCTTCTATAATATGAAATTTTTGTATTGCTCCGGAATGTTAAGCACTGTGTTAAACTTTTTTACTTTGAGTGAATTACTATCAATACATAAAAAATAGAAATTGCAGCCGAGACTCACGTTTTATGCAAATAGCATCTTTGCAGCAATAGTATCGCCAAAGAGGTATGGCATTTGTTTAGGTATGTGCCAACTCTGGGGAAAGATATCAATATCGAATTAACTCATATCAGTCATGGATAAAATTACAATATACATGGGTAAAAAATTTCTATCAATTCCTTTCAAAACTTATTTTGACTGGCATAGGGAATTAAAAAAAACTTGATAGTGAGACAACCTTTTTAATGAAAACCTAGCTGCTGGAGTCCAATAACTTTTATTTTGGGAGATTTTTGTAATAAAATTATTCCATTTTACTCTAAAACTGTATACAGTAGGAACATAATGTACAAACCAACCGCATAGTTTTTAAAGCATTGAGTAGCCGGCCCATTTAATGATATTCATTTCCCCTTGATTTCACTATTATTGCTGGTTTCTAATAAAAATTTGGCTGAAAAATGATTCCAAATAAGGTATTGTAATATAAATGTATAAAAATTATTTTCCCAAAAAAAGTACCTAAATGTATTCACTATATAAGTGACAAGTTACAAATTGATTGTGATTATTCGTTCCATATTAGTTAAGGGAGATTATTGATGAAATTATTTTTAGTGAGCATTTTTTTTAACTCCCTCAGAACAGATCAATTAAAAGCACAAAAAAACAAGAATATCCTTTACATCCGAATAATAAGCAAAGAATACACCATTGCAATCCAATTATGGAGTAGAAGATGTTTTTTTTTGAATTCAATGAACTATTTAAACGACATATTTTCTAAATACATGAGGAACCAAAATTTTTTCTCACTCTTTTTCCATTCCATATTGATTCTTTGTAAGAAATGGCACCAAAGCCGGATAAATCCCAGGGGGAGGAAGCAAAGAAAATGCAAGCCATTGTGCTGGCAGATTCGTTTCAGACTAGATTTATGCCACTAACAGCAGTGAAGCCTCGTTGTTTATTGCCCTTGGCCAATGTTCCCCTTATAGAATATACATTAGAGTTTTTAGCCCAATCCAGCCTGGTTAATGAAGTATTCATCATGTGCTGTTCCCATGCTCATCAAATTCAAACTTATATTGATAATTCGAAGTGGGTGGAGACATCATCTCCATTTAAGAAGATCCAGACAATCCCATCGAAAGAATCGAGATCTGTGGGTGATGCAATGAGGGATATAGATTCCAGGGGGTTAATCACTGATGATTTTATTCTAGTTTCTGGTGATGTCGTTACCAACTTGGATTTGGCAAAGGTTTTGGAAGAGCACAAGAAACATAAGCAAGGTGATAGAGATTACATCTGTACGATGGTTTTAAAGCAGGCCTCTCCATTACATAGAGCAAGATCGATGATTGAGCCAGGATGTTTCATATTGGAGAAGGACACCGATAGATGTTTATACTATCAGGACTTACCTCCAATCAATGGTCAAAAATCTTCAGTCAATATTGATCCGGAGGTCTTAGAGGACGTTCAAGAGTTTGTGATAAACAATGACTTGATTGACTGCCATGTGGATATTTGTACAGCTCAAGTTCCAACCGTATTCCAAGAAAATTTTGATTACCAAACCCTTAGAGGAGATTTTGTTAGAGGGGTTTTAGGTTCCGATTTATTGAAGAAGCACATTTTTGCATACAAAACCACGGAAGATTACTCAGCCCGTGTGGAAAGTTGGCAAACTTATGATGGGATTTCTCAGGATGTCTTAGAGAGGTGGTGTTATCCTATTGTTCCAGAGAGAAATTTGTTGACCGATCAAACTTACTCCTATGGTTCCCATCATGTGTATAAGGAGGATGACGTTAGATTATCTCAATCATGTACATTGAAGTCTAGAGTGGTAATTGGAAAGGACACTTTTATTGGGGATGGCACCAACATCGAGGGATCAGTCATTGGTAGATCCTGTAAAATCGGTAACAATGTTATTGTTGAAAATTCTTACATTTGGGACGGTGCAGTTATTGGAGATGGTTGTGTTATTAAACATGCGATTGTTGCATCTAATGCCATTATCAGACAAAATGCCACTCTGCATTCTGGTTGTGTCATCGGCTTTGACGTTGTCATTGATGAAAATGTTGTTGTTCCAAATAACGCCAAGATTATGAAGGATTTGATTAAACCAAGTAATGATTTCATTTCCAGTTCTGATTCCGAGGAGGAGTCCCATAATGAAGAGATCATGGTTAGGGGGGACAGAGCAGTTGTTGGTTATGATGGTGTGGGGTTCCTTTACGAAGAGGATTCCGATGTCGAAGAATTAGGTAATATTGTTTCCGATATCCTTAAGGTGGAGTTATCAGATTCCAGTGTTGCGTCCAGTACCATCACTGTTCATCACTCTAAGAAGAAGAAGAGAACCCAATCCACTGCCAGTGGATTCTATTCCGAGGATGAACAAGAAAGCTTCGATACTGAAGCCATTGCGACAGTGGAAAGAGCTATGGAAAATGACCATGATTTGGATACTGCTCTTTTGGAATTGAACACGTTAAGAATGTCGATGAATGTTTCTTACCATGAAGTCAGGGAATCCACAACCAAGGCTATGATTAAGAGGGTGAATCATTTCGTTGAAACAGGCACATTAGCAATTAAAGAGGCAGTTGCTAAGATCTTCACCAAATGGGGGATTATGTACAGACGTCAAGTATTTGACAATGATGACCAAGTAGACTTACTTTTGATCGTTCAAAAGTTGTCTTGCGATTCACCACAAGAGTGGAGAGGCAGTATGCTCATGTACATAATCGACCTCTTATACGATCTGGAAGTGTTGGAAGAAGAGAACATTTTGAAATGGTGGGACAGTGAAGAGTGTTTGTCTATGCCTGAAGTGAGGGAGAAGACAAAGCCTTGGATTCAATGGTTAATGGAGGCTGATGAGGAGGATGATGATGAGTGATGATTACTTTACGTTACGTAACCAGACCCATTACGTAATCTTTTTTCTAGAATTTTCGACAAAAACTGTGAACACGTCAGCAAGAAAGTGCTTTTAAGTGAACGCGCGTCCACCGGGTCTTTTCCACATCTTTCCACTTCGTTCATTAACATGTTGAAGATGAATAGGCCATTTTCCATGGCCATAGCTCTACTTTACGCATTGCTCTTGGTCGTGTTACCATTTGGCTCTCAAAATATTGCATCTGCCGATGACGAAAACTACGGTACAGTCATTGGTATTGATTTGGGTACCACGTACTCCTGTGTTGGTGTTATGAAGAACGGTCGTGTTGAAATCTTGGCCAATGACCAAGGTAATAGAATTACTCCATCTTATGTTGCTTTCACCGAATCGGAGAGATTGGTTGGTGATGCTGCTAAGAATCAAGTTGCATCTAACCCATTGAATACCGTCTTTGACATCAAGAGATTGATTGGTCAAAGATTCTCGGATAAAGTGATTCAAAGGGAAATCAAGCACTTGCCATACTCAATCATTGAAAAGGATGACAGACCGCTGGTTCAAGTAGAATACCAGGGTGAAGAAAAGACGTTCACCGCAGAAGAGGTTTCTGCGATGATCTTGGGTAAGATGAAGCAAATTGCTGAAGATTACCTTGGTAAGAAGGTCACTCACGCCGTTGTCACTGTTCCTGCTTATTTTAACGATGCTCAAAGACAGGCCACCAAGGATGCCGGTACCATTGCCGGTTTGACTGTTTTGAGAATTGTCAACGAACCAACCGCGGCAGCTATTGCTTACGGTTTGGATAAGGGTGAAGAAGAAAAGCAGATCATTGTCTATGATTTGGGTGGAGGTACCTTCGATGTCTCCTTGTTGTCTATTGCTGGTGGTGCATTCGAAGTTCTGGCCACTGCCGGTGACACTCACTTGGGTGGTGAAGATTTCGACTACAGAGTGGTTAGACATTTTATCAAAACTTTCAAGAAGAAGAATGACATCGATATCTCCGAAAATCCAAAGGCCTTAGCTAAATTAAAGAGGGAAGTTGAAAAGGCAAAGAGAACCTTGTCTTCTCAAATGACCACGAGAATTGAAATCGATTCTTTCGCTGAAGGTACTGACTTTTCTGAAACTTTGACTAGAGCCAAGTTTGAAGAATTGAACATGGAATTGTTCAAGAAGACCCTGAAGCCAGTTCAACAAGTGTTGGATGATGCCAAGGTTAAGGTTGGTGAAATTGATGATATCGTTCTTGTTGGTGGTTCTACCAGAATTCCAAAGGTCCAAGAACTGCTTGAAAAGTTCTTTAAGGGTAAGGCGGTTTCTAAGGGTATCAACCCAGATGAAGCCGTTGCTTATGGTGCAGCGGTTCAAGCCGGTGTTTTATCTGGTGAAGAGGGTGTTGAAGATATTGTTTTGATCGATGTCAACCCATTAACTCTGGGTATTGAGACCACCGGTGGTGTCATGACCACTTTGATCAAGAGAAACACCCCAATTCCAACAAAGAAGTCCCAAATTTTCTCCACTGCGGTCGATAACCAAAACGCCGTTTTGATTCAAGTTTACGAAGGTGAAAGAGCCATGGTTAAGGACAACAACTTGTTGGGTCAATTTGAATTGACCGGTATTCCACCAGCGCCAAAGGGTGTTCCACAAATTGAAGTCACTTTCACTTTGGACTCCAATGGTATTTTGAAGGTTTCCGCGTTGGATAAGGGTACAGGTAAGTCAAACTCTATCACTATTTCCAACGACAAGTCTAGATTATCCCAAGAGGAGATCGATAAGATGGTTGCCGATGGTGAAAAGTATGCTGAAGAAGATGAACTTCTCAGAAAGACCATTGGCGCTCGTAATGAATTAGAGCAATACGCCACTCAATTGAAGACTCAATTAAACGATGAGGATGGTTGGGGTGCCAAGTTGGAACAATCCGACGTGGACATCTTGCTTGAGGCTATTCAAGAGGTCTTTGAATTCATTGAAGAAAACGGTGAAACTGCATCTCTTGAAGAATTTGAAGAAGAAAAGGAGAGACTTCAATCCACGGCCAACCCAATTGTTAGTAAGATTTATCAAGGGGGTGAAGTTGATGATGATGAAGATGATTTCGATGATGACTGGGATCATGATGAATTGTAGTGGATTAAAATGGTTTATAAACTTATATAAGATACGGGAAAAATTCGACCACTTTATTCTTTGAGAGCATGAACGAAGATGAGGTTAAACTACGACCACAGCTCCCGACGTTTGAGCACCACTCAAGACCCCTCGGGAGCGTGGAACGAGATGTTGCGATGAAACCCCAATCGATTTCTTCGGTCGATAGGATCCAATTATTGAATGATCTATTATATGGTGGTATGTCCCTCAATGACCTCACTGGTACTCAATCAATGTCCCTTTTTTGTGGGTTTATTAAAGATATTATGGAACTAAGCTGTCAAGAGGGACCTGATTTGAAAGGCCTATTTGATGGTGTTTGGTCCACTATTTTGGGGTCACAAGATGCAATAATTGATGATAAGGAGGACAAGTTTTCTACCAGTCCTATTGCCTATAGAGGTCAATTAGAATTAGTTTATCAAGATAAGGTCCGATCCTTGGAGGAGAGGAGGCGAACGGCCCTAGTTAGCGCATCGCAAGAGGAACTGGGAGTATCATTGAGAATCGGGTCAAAGATGTTGGCAAATTTTGATGAGGGATTATGGGGTGAGAGAATGGCCAAGTCGGCCTCATCGGGAGCTCAGGAGATCCAATCTCATTATGATACTCCTTTGTTACCACTAACAAGTAATGACATTAAACATTATGTGGGTAGTAACGTCGGTAAATTAGAAGATTGTGTTCTTCGAGACCATTGGTTGTCTTCAAGTAGGAAATTCTATTTGAAGAGTCCACCAAACGTGACCGTTGAAGATTACATTGAACGTCTTAATAAATATGCCGGAGTTAGTGGATCGGTTGGATTATGTGCAATATTATTCCTAATGAGATTCCTGTTCAATAAAAGAGGAAAGAGTTTTGATGGTAAAGGAATAGAGGGTCACCAGAGACTTTGGCCACTTACTTCCAATCCTTACCAAGAAATAGAATTGATGCCCGTCTCCAATTTGAACGTCTTTAGACTCATTTTAACCTCGATTAGACTTTCACTTAAATTGGTGGAGGATAAGAATTTCAAACAGGGTTATTTCTGCCGTGTTTGTGGGCTTCTGAGGACTGATGATCTGTTTCGTATGGAACTTGCAATGGGCTTTGGCATAGATTGGTGTGTCTTCCTCAATGGGTTTGAACTTGATAAAGTTATTCTTCTTTTGGAAACCCTCAGACGTCACGTGAACAGGGTATAAAAGAACCTTTTCCCTGGCTAAAATTTTTCACTAACTTTTCACAACTTCTTTATCCGTATCCAATAGTATGGCGATTTGAAAGGGTTCAGACTCATTCTATTGGACATTGGATGAATTAACTTGAACTTCACTCATCTCACTTTTATGATGAATACACTACGATTTTATAACTTTTCTTTCTGGCATCTCTAATGTTAGCACCCAATGGGTTCGATGAATACAACCATTGACAATTATCTGATGACAGTGATTAGAGTGGAGTTATGTAATTATTAGTACTGATTTGAACCTTGAACCTTCGCTTGACACCTGAAGTTTGACACTTCAACCTTGACACTACTTTTTCACCTAACTTTCACTCTTTATTCCGGCGTCCACGATTTATGGAGCTACATTTCATTGTGGATCCCAGTGCCCTCGTGTATGGGGGGATTGGGAAATTGAAGAAATGGTGCCACATATATAGGCAAAACTCCATCACTGTCACATTCCACATACCCTACTATACTTTGAATGAGTTGGATTTCCTAAAGAAGGTTTATAATCCTCTTATTTCTTCAAATGCTAGAGAGAGTATTCGGTTTATAGATGAACAGATCTCTACAGTTGCGTTGGGATCCTTCAGTGATAACGACAGTAACGAAATTGGGATGGTGAATTCTGATCTTGAAATGGAAAATATCGACGAACCTCTTGATGGTATATCATCCAATATCACCAAGAATAAGGGGAAGCAGTATAAAGGAGGACCAATGGTGAGGTTTCAATTGGAGGGTCCTGAAGAAATGGGGCCACATTGGAGAATTGCAAGTGGTTACAGACACTCAACACCATTGATGAAGGATCTACCCAATTGTGACGAGAACGGTAAGGTGGGGGTTTACGGTATGAAGATAGCAGGAGGGTTTAGCATGGATCCTAATGCCAAAGTCCCTACCTTGATACATGACCCATTTTTGGAGTTAGAAACCCAGGAAGGTGATAAATGGGATGAAAACGATGATGAGGAAGAAGAAGAAGAAGAAGAAGAAGATAATGAAAATGAAGATTCCGGTCCCCAAAAGGCTTTGATTCCTCAAAACTTGAAAAAACTCATAAGATATATTGTCCAAAAACACTATATTGAGAACAAAAACTTGCTAGCAAAGGAAAAGATCAACTGGTTTGTTATTACTGAGGAGGCTATTACCAATGTTTGGCTCAAAAGTTTTGGTTTTAATGTTATTGACTTACACACTACTGAAAGATTGATCAATGGATCTATTACCATGGATCAGGTCCTCAATGGTGATATTTTGGCCAACGACTCCACTATTGGGAGAGAGGTTTATAATCCGAAAACTCACAAGCTGGATTACTTAGGTAGAGCGCCTAACCAACCAGCAAGTGTTCAACGAGAAAGGAT
Source organism: Saturnispora kantuleensis (assembly GCA_030557035.1). Classification (NCBI taxonomy): domain Eukaryota; kingdom Fungi; phylum Ascomycota; class Pichiomycetes; order Pichiales; family Pichiaceae; genus Saturnispora; species Saturnispora kantuleensis. The sequence goes on along the minus strand of JAKTVD010000043.1, from coordinate 37,238 downwards.
TACTATATCGAATGATAATCCAATGCTGTTTGACCCATTGACAGGGGAACTTGTTAGGGCTGATCAGTTTAAAGGTGTTAAGAGCACGTTTAAAAGATCCAGAGGAAATGGCAGGAAAAGAGGCAGGGGCGGAGACAGTAAGAGAGGTGGAAACAGGGGAAGAGGCAAAGCCAGCTGATCAGGAAAATGAAAAAATGGCTATATTGGTAATCAGGAAACTGAGTGAATCTCACGTAATAATGGGTCATAATGAGCAATTCTTGGACCCTCTCGGAAGACATGGATATCCACCACCTTAGATGTGGATCAAATCTATTTAGGTCATTAATCTATATAAGTGTCGATTGGTATATATATATGCCCTCAGTTGGTGGATTATGTACAAGTTTCTAATCTTCTTCGCTGAAATGTTCCTGGCCATTGAACAGTTCCAAATTGATATCGGGTTTAAAAGGCCACTCCCAGAACTTGTTGGAAATGTCTACAAAATCCTGATTAGTCAAATTACTGATTTTCTTCTCAAGTAATTCCCCAGGCAAGCATTGAGAGAGGTATTCTTCTGCCCCAGGACCTAAAGTGTGTAAGACGTTCACCAGTTGAGCCCCCGGTGAAACAAATAGTTTATGAATGCACAAATGTAATTCTTCGGGATGATCAATCTTGTACTTATTGTGATTCGACTGAAATTCAATCAAACAGTATTCTTCATCTGAAAAATGTTCATTTAATGGGACAACTTCATTTTCTGTTTTATATTCCGTTATCATTCTTCTAGCTTTGTCATTAGTAATCTTCTCTGAACAGGCAATCAATCTTATATCGTTGTATAAACCCGCCATTAATGAATTGGTCCTCCTATGCATTGTACCCACATCCGTCAAATATTTTAAAACTTCTGTTGGTTTTGACCACGCAAGAAATTTCACTCCACTGTAGCGAAACATACAAGTTGTCACTTCATTATAATAGAGAGCAACTCTTAAACAACCCGCATTTGCCGTGGATGTAAAATCTGCAATGAACAAAAGTGTTTCATTTATTGGTGATTTACCAGGTCCATATTCTTTGGTTGCTAACTCCTCATTACTCAAAAAGTGTGGCTCTAACCATCCGTTTTGAATCGGCTTTCGCAAGATGTTGGCCTTGATTGTGTTTGCAATGGGTGGATCAGTAACATGCAAATTAATCATTTCGTCCCCAGATGCCATTCTATTCCAAAATTTGTAAGCCGCTTTGCCATCTGGCACAATAAGATGATGTTTAGGTTCAAGTTTCTTATTTAGCACTTTACTCAATGGACTGGCTCTGACATTATAGTCCAATATATTCACTTTTCCCTTACTATATATATCTAGGTGGATATTGTTAATAATTTTTCTGTAAGTCTCCGAATCATAGACAAATCTCATCGGTTTGGAAGGGGTTTTGCGAAGAGTGGCAATAAGCTCCTCTACAGATCCACTGGCACTGAAAAGCTTTTGCATATACTCTTCGAAACAAGTGAAAAATCAATGAGGCGCGGTTACGTAATGTCAATTTCCACAATACCCCCATTCGAGTAATGAAGTTGAAGTTATTCCTATCTAAGGATGCGAAGGATTCCAAGGACTCGAAAGAGTCAAAAGATCAACAGACAGGTGGGATGAAAATTAAATTGAGAGCTCCAACTGGACCACCATCTCAGAGCCAAACTCCACCAGCAGGACCCAAAATTACCCTTAAAAGACAACAATCAGAACAAGATTTGATCTCCTCACCAACTGCAGCACCAGCAATAACACTATCATCGAGGAAATCCAAAACGGTCCTTCATGTGAAACCTCTCAGAACCCACGGTGATGGTTGGGATAGTGAAGATCCAGATAGAGAAGATGATCCTTTAATTGAGGACGGTATTATCTTGAGAATGTTACCGGATGCAAATTTAGATCTATTGAGATCAGCAGCTGAATCAGGAGATCTTAGTGGAGTTTCGATTTATTGGAAAGATAAAAGAAGAGCAATCCTTAAGATTCACGGGGAAATGTATGCAGCAAAACTGATGGAATTACCGACTATAATCGATATTCATAAAACATTGGACAAGAAGAACATCTTTAAAACAATTGACATATCACAGATATTATTGGTGGTGAAAAAGATTCAAAATGAAAAGGAAGTGATGGATGTTCACGTTGATAAGGAATTTGGAGAAACTTATCCAGATGGTATAACACCACCTATGGAAAGTGTGAAACCAAGGTTCACGAAAAAATATGAGGGGAGGGTCATACAAAACATTGAAGATGAAGTAGAAAAGTTACTTAAGTTGGATGCAGAAGCAGAAAGTTCAACATACGAATTCATTAACCCAGAAGAAGAGGATATCACGATGGAGTCGATCATGGAATCCAAACTTAAAAATAAAAGAACTAAGAAGGAGAAGAAGAAGAGAAGAAAGGAGAGAGAATTACATACTAATTCAGCTGCGGCCCAAATTGCTGCGGCAATGGATATCCCAGACACCAATAATGATGACTTAGATGAAGAATTAGACAACTTGTTAGAGGATGTGGGTATGGAATTTGAAGGTGAAACACTTCAAACGAACTTAGATGGGGGTTTAACCACGCAAAATGGTGAAGAAGAAGACGATGACGAAGAGGAAGAAGAAGAAGAATCAGAAGACGAAGATGTTGCTCCTGAGAATGCGGAAATACCAATCAATTCCGAAGGCCCAGCATCTAGTGATGATGAAGATGATGAAGAGGAAGATGATTATTTATTTAATGATGGAAATAACGTGGGTCCAAACGAAGAAGTTGATGAGACAAAGAGACACAACGCAATATTGACGGATGAAATCAAGGAATTGGAGGGTATCATTGAACAAAAGAAGATGGATTTGACTAAGATAGTAAATCCAATCATGAAGAATAGAATCAACGATGTTATAGGTAAATTGGTTCAAGAATTGGAGATGAAAAGGAGTCAAATAATTGAGATCAATGAGGAGGAAGGGAAACAACCTAATGACAACTTACCAGAAAATGAAAATGATGCTTATGGGGATGGAGATGGTGATGATGAAGAGGAAGAAGAGGAAGGTGATGAGCCCGAAGATATGGAGGTGGATGAGACGAATACCAATAATCAAGATATCGATGTTACAAATAATGCAAATGCTCATGTAACTTTTGATGATATGAAGATGGCTTTGGATCTTCCAGATATTGATATTAATGCCCCAATGGCCAATTTGGATGAAGAAGAGGATGATGATTTCGGGGACTTATTCTAGCCCCAAAATATGTATTATAGTGGTATAATTAAGTTTAATTTTACAAGACTTGGTTAATTTGAATTCATGACATAAAAGAATTTAATTTCTCCTTCTCTCCCACCTTCTAATTAATATAATACCCACCAAGTATCCTTCAAAATCGAGATTCTCAGATTTTTCAAATAACTTAGCAAGCAATTCATCAGGACATATCATAGCGTTAGCTTTCAAAGCTCTTGCAAACTCATTGAAATCCAACATATGACGATGGTTTTTGTCATGGAAGATGAACGACACTAAACAGCCCTTGGCGAATTTTCCTACTCTAATGAAATTTCTAAAATTCAGCTCCCTCAAGTCAGTGAATGTGTCCATGATCAATTCAACAGATTCGTTAGAAAATGGTAATCTACCAGCGGGTTCAAATGGATCGCTTAGTAGCTGGGCAACGGATGCCATGCTCAGAACATTTCCATGGGAAATATCATGGAATATCTCATACAACTGCTCATTATGTACGGATATGCTTTCATCATCTATCTTTCCCAGCACTTGAATTAAGTTTATTTTCTTATTTGGCCTCCTTTGAGGTATCATTTCATCATACTCGATTTCGGGCACTTTAGCCTCCATCTTTTTTCTCATATAAAGATCATCGTTTGTAGACCTGTAATTAGACCCGGATCCTGAGCTTAACAAAGATACTGAAGCATAGATCAAATTGTGTGATGAATGGTGTGCTCTCAATGGGGATGTGGATGAGCTTGATCTACGGGATCCGGAATCATTCCTTTTATTATTCGCAGAATTAACAAATTTGTCGTAATCCGTGTGCGCCGAAGGCCGCAGCTCATCTTTTGGATCGGGTCTATGTTGATATTGGGATTGAGGAGGTCGGCTATGCTGCATAGGTTTGGCATATCGAGGGTCACCATTAATCAGATACCTTGGATCGATTGATGGAGGGGAATTCTGCACATTTTGGGGCAAAGGTGGGCTTGGTTGGACATAGTAATAATTGTTGATAATAGTTGGAGGTTTGCTGTCCTGTACTACCTGCATTTTTGGCTTTTGTTGTTGTTTTATAGGTTGTGGCGGTGGTTTGGGCTGTAATTTCTCCCCAGTTGCTGGCTGTGGAGCCAGTGAGTTCGGATTAATCGCTGGGGCGTAGTTACTATCACCTAAGTTCAAATCCAAACCCTTCTTCCTATGGAACATTGTGAAAAGGGTGGCTTTTTAATAAATTAACCACACATAGAAACTTTTCCCAATACAGAATTTACTATAATCATAGGAAAACATTCACGTGACGTTCAATTTTTCACTTTAAAAGAGAGTTTTATTCAAATTAAAAACAAGGGAATACACATTTAATCTCTGTTTTCTCTTCTTCTGTAACCACCTTCTCTTCTACCTTGTTGTGGTCTTCTGTTGGCGACATGTCTGACTGGGATTGGGGTTTCCAAAAGGGTCTTTGGAACGGAACCTTCTGGGACACCCAAGAATTCCTTCAAGTACTCAATACCTTCGTCAGTCAAGGTGTAGTAGTAGTGTTGCCAAGAGAATTGAGTCTTGACGAAACCTCTGGAGGTCAAGGATTGCATAGCCTTGATGACGTACAAGTTTCTGGTGGCAAGTTCATCATGTTGGATTTCAAAATCCTTCTTAGCAACCAAAACACCTTCTGTTGAAATAGTTGTGTTAGTAAATCTAAAATCATTTTATTGGTGTAGAATATTCAGGAAGAGTAATGACCATAATATAGATTTGAAAATTCCCATCAGCGATAATGCGTGTCATCAGTTTGGCTGAAATTCAAGAAGCGGGTTATTGGAAGGCTATTAATTCACTTGTATGCGGTAGTGTACTTGATTTTTCACATGATGTACAAGGTGATTGCAACTTTTCATTGATTTTAACTTTCGACATTTGAATGATTGAAAAATGGTCTCCTATTGGTCTCTAATCCTTCTTCTTCCTCTATAATAAATGGGTGTACATACCAGCGTACAATGCTTGGTAGATGAGAGATCTGTCGGCCTTTGGAATGATCATTATGTAGTCCTTTAAGCTTTGCTGGTATTCAACCTGTTTGTGCGTGCTTCATCAAATTTCAAATTTTTTTTCAACGCGATCCTCCACTGAGGAAAAAAAGCAGTCACAATTGATTTTTTAGGGTTTGCACTAAATGAAAGTCACGCGACAAGCCCTACAGAAAGCTCTATGCTCAGCAAAATATTTCTTTCTCTTATGATTCTTATTAGATAATTTTGGCAAGGTTCGACTAGACTTGCAAATAATTAATGAAGACATAAATCAAAACTGATTTTTGATGTCTATATGCGCGTACGTAATTTATCTACCCTTTCAGACGGGGATTAGCCTGTATCTCTGAGTGTTTGAATATTGAAATTCCAATTCTAGATTTACCGACTAGCCCAATGATATCAAATATCATTATTTGGCTACACTTTGATACAAAGTGAGCCTTTTGAATGTAATCCCAATCGTAATATCAGTGTGGAACATGCTTAGGGAAGGGGAATAATCCATTTCTTCTTCAAGTGCAGCCCCATCTGCAAGTTTAGCAGCGGTATTATCTGGTAGATTATTCCAAAGCCAATCATTTTACTGTCACTGATCTGGTCGATGAACTCACTCCATGACTAGAAGCTGATTATCGAAAGAAACAGTGCACTCATGAGTGAAAACGGTTTTTGATTTCCCAATTCGGCATAAGGAGCTAACTAGTCCATGTCTGACACCTGTGCATTTCTGAATGATAAAAAACAATTCCAAAGCATTCCAACACTGGAGCTAAAAGGAACCTGCAGGTTTATTGGGATTAAGGAAAAATTGATGAATTGGACCGGAAACCAAACGGAAAAACTCACAAAGAGTGTGGAAATGTATAAGTTGACCATTTTTCTAGTGTAATCTTCTAAAGAACCCTTTTCTATAACCATCGTGGTATACGCAAAAAAACAGGCTAATGAAATGGGAGAAAAGCACAATTGATCCACCAAATCCCTCTCCAAAATTGTAACAATGGTAGGCATATCATTGAACATGGAATTCAGAAACATATACCATGCTACTTGAATGAATGCCATTATAAACCCCCAACAGACAAACCCAATAAATCTTCTAGCGTTGAATGCTATTTCATTCGATGAATCGTCAGGAAATGTGTTGGTATTAATTTCCATCTCATATGGTCTTGCTCCGATGTCTCCATCCCCGTAGTCTGCAAATGCATCTCGAATGCCATCTGTATGATCTTCAACATCTCTATAAGAGCCTTGTTCTAAGGAATTCAAAGTCACTTGAACACCAGAGGGGTGAGTTCGTGAAAATATATTCCGTCTATTACTGATGACCCAACCGGGTATACTCTGTGCACAAGAATCGGCGATCCCATAAAGAACCACGTTGGTAATAATTGTGGCCACTAAGCTAGATTTGGTATAGAGCTTATGATATCTGAAACTTAATTTGACTAACAGGTACCCAAAGATCAATAAGATTGTATAATTGATGAGGGGGACATTGAAAATCCTACATGAATTAAGCTTACCTATTTTCTTCTTATAGTCATTTTTCCATCGTAGAACTTGATCCCAGCCTTCAGAAGCATTGGTATCTGCCTCCTGTTCTAATCGTATTGGCATGTTGATGAAGACGGAAGATCTGATAAATATTGATTACATAAGCATATTAGGTTATTAAATGAGATACTTTGATAGACGTATGTAATCAAGGAGATACATCTCGACGGTCCCTCCTCATTGGAATTTCATTCCGTTTATCATTAATCCAGGCTTTATAGATGAGCAGCGTTCTGTTATTGATGCAACGAAAAACAGCGATATTCCTACGACGATGGTCCCTTTTAATGTATCCTTTGCTTGAAGTGGCCAATGACCAACCTATTATACTAATACCGCTGGAGATGTCGTTTAAATAAAGTTATTGCAACAGATAAACATATGTTTTTTTTCTTTACAGAAAGTGCTTATTCTACAAGCCAAGTTCATCTATATATGTTTTCACATTGATTTCATTGTGTTGTAAAAACTTTTAGTATCTAAATTTTTACATAACCGTATCAAGCGTCAGTTGCTTTTAAAAACCAAACTAATTTTCCTTGGCATTGTGTTACTAAAGGTGATACTTTGTGAAAGCTTAAACATACCATGCATTGTGCAATTCAGAATATTACTCCTAATATTCCTTTCCTTGGAACGACGAGTGTCTTAGTCACATGCCTAATAATGATATCAATGGTATTGTTCAATGACAAAAGGGCCCAAGAAACTGTCCCCTCACTATAGTATATGCTCAATACAGATAAAAAAAGAACTCATAGAATTTTAAATTTTGTTTTAAATGTGATAAGACTTAATATTTGATATGGGAAAAGCCTTACAGAGGGTAATCAATCTTTTAACGTACCTCTAATATGAGCATGTTGGCTCAGCATACTTTATTGATAGTTTGCATATTTTTGTGGATTTTAAAAGCAAGTTCAAAAGCGAAAATTGACCGGAGTCATCCACTTTAGTTACGCAAAAAACGTAAAACCCTCAATACCTTAGAGATGCCCCCATGTTGCTAGACTCCTCATGGATGCCAAAAGTATCAAAGTATTCCAATTCCTTCTAAAATTGCGCACAAAAAAGAAACCAATCGAGTGGCTCACAACAGGACAAAAACCTGTAAATAAGGCCTTTAATAAATACCTCATTATCCCTCAAGCCTGAGCAGACCTTTGTTGTGACATATGGATAAATTACCTGATTAGGAAGTTTGTTTACGTTTAGTACCGTTTTTTTTATTGTACCGTATTAGGTAATAAATTTCAAGTTCGCCGCTGTTTCTTAAGTTTTAGTAGCTAGAGAAGTAATAATGGATCCAGCGTCTCCTATTAAAAGACATAAACACGAGAGGAATAGACATGCTAAGAGACTTCACAGGTCTTCAAACATTAATAGCTCAGGTAGATCCTTATTTGATGATGCCAACAGCAAGAATAATATATTTTCCTTTCGGGAAACGCCCACTTTGTCACTGGATCAACCTGAGGGCAGGTCCTTTTTATCATTGGAGCCAATGAAAAATGATGCTTTTGATTTTAATACTTACTTGAGACACGTCACTTCAGAGATAAAAGTTGATTTGGCTAATACTCCTAATTTAGAGTACACCATAAGTGATTCTAGAGCAAGATTGTTAAACTTCCAAAAGGGGATTAAATTAGATTTGATTGAGGATAAAGCTAGAATAACAAATGATCAATTACTGGATGAGTGGGAATTGGATTGTGTTGTCAGAAGCAGTGGGTACGATTCCGATTTGGAAATGAAAGAAGCCAATCAATTTGAGAGTGATCTTGGTATAAATCTAGTAAAATTAGCAGCATTACAGGAGGGTCAATCACACGAAGTGTTGAAGTTGGATAAGGAAGAATTGATAGGAGAAAGTAGTGAGGAACAGAAAGAAGTAGAAGAACAACAGGAGGCGGATATCACGCCAAATATGGAGTCATTTGATTTCTCAACAGCAAAGTTCACTATTGATCCAACTCTATCACGAATTAAAAACACAGAATCATTTTCTATTTTTAGTGATAAACGAGGCACACCAGACTCGCCAACTATTAGACCCTTGTTACCATTGGAAGATATTAAAGAAAGGGGAGAACATTCACCAAACCATCGTAGATTGAAATCGCCAATCAAATCAAATTTCAAACCGATACCAAAGACACTGTTAAATTTGATTGTGGAATCCAGCGATGGGAACAATGACGATGCCGTTAGGTTCGCCACGGAAATCAACTCACAAAACTCATTAGGAATCCCCCTACCAGAAAAAACCACTGAATTAGTTAATATACCAACCAATGGACCAATGGATTCTTCTTGCGTCAGGAAGAGTGCAATCATTAGAGGAATCAGCGCCAAGACAGGTAGAAAGAGACGTCAAAATTCCACTGCTAATGACAAAGAAAACGATTTCAGTCCCAAGAAATTCAATCACGTTTTGTCACAGAGGCGAACTTTGAAAGATTCCAATGATCAAAGGAGCAAAGGATTTTATACCAGTGGTGAAAAAAGCGGTGTCTTGAAGGGTCTTCTAATTAATAAAGATATCGGAGAGAAAAGTAAAAGAAAAGGAGTGTCATGGGCGGAGGAGTTAGAATGGTAAAAATTCTTTCTCATATTTATAGAGCTAATATATTAGTTAATGAAGTGAGAGTGTTACAAGTATATAAGAAAATCAACAAAGCTGATAATTAGCTAATACAATCAGCTGCTGTACATTTAGAAAATGCATCCACTAAACAATGGATATCCTTATCTGTGTCATTTCTACTTCCATTTGTGAATATTTCATTGGAAGAGGCAGAGGTAGTGAGTCCTTGACCTTGCTTGGCAGCAGAGGTCAAATTATCCTGATAAAGATTCTGCGATGAGGAAAATCCTCTTGGCAACATACGCTGTCTCTGGTAGAAGCCTGAAAATTCCGGTTGAATAGTCACAGAGTGAATGCCATATTCATGTAGACACATCTTGATTTGGGATGCGATGTCCAAGAACTTATCAGGTGGGGAATCCAATTCAACATGGAGGGAAGCAATGAGTAACTTTTCGGTCAAATTCCAAATGTGAAAGTCATGAACAGACAAGACGGAATCAATTTTCAAGATATCCTCTATAACGTGGGAGGTGTCCACAGTTTGTGGGGTACCTTGAAGCAGGATTCTTGACGATGATTTGCACAATGGCAATGCCGAGGAGAAGATGATGCAAGTGATGATGAGTGAAATGAAAGGATCGCTATAATACCTCCAAGAGTAGTCAGTCTTCCAAATAAATAGAGCAGTTGCAATAACACCGATGTTCCCCAATGCATCACCAAGAACGTGCAAGTAGACACCATGCATATTCATTGACTTTTGATGCCTGTCATTCTTATCCTTAGGTTTAGCATGGTTGTGGGATTTGTGGCTATCCAATTGATTGACGACATAAGCAGGGAAGACCCTTTCAATGGAGGCGTCTTCATCCATAGGATTTGAAGCCAACAGTGGTTCAGTTTCTAAGTGTTCAGCCTCACCGTGAGAATGCGAGTGTCCTTGATCATGCCCGCGGGCATGATCAAGGGATTCAACAATAGCTTCCTCATCAGGGAAGTGGGAATGAGAATGACCTCCGTCAAATCCTCCACCATGAGAATGACCATGTTCATGAAAAATGAATAAACCAGCAATATTGGATGCCAGCCCTAACCCACCGACAATCAAAATTAGTTGAGCATTGGAAATTGTTGGAGGTTCAATGAGTCTTTGAATCGCTTCTATGAAGATTGTAAAACACAAAGCTATGAGAAAGACAGCATTAATCAAGGCACCCAAAATTTCGGCCCTTAACCACCCATAAGTATACTCGGCATCTGCGGATCTGTTCTTAGCAACATTCACCGCCCAGAGGGCAACTAACAAGGAAATAATATCGTTCAACATATGAAATGAATCCGCAATAAGAGCCAATGAGTTAACGGCATAACCGATGATGATCTCCACAAAGAAGAAGACAGTATCAAGCACCAGTAGGGAGATAATCTTGACTTCCTTCTTTGATAGCTTCATGTTGTTTCGGGAGAAAAAGCTGCCTTGAAAGAAGTTTGTTGAAAACCTTGGTGGTGGTGATAACTTAAAAAAATGCTCTCTGGCCCCCAGGGTGCAAAACCATTATGTAATGAAATATAGTTTACAGATGGCCAATCTGAGGCTAAATTGAGGGAGAAACGCTAGTATTGAGGAAACAATCAAGTGGATTCTATGAGTTCTTTGAAAGCTATAATGTCGAAAAGCTATAAAAACGAACAACAAATTGGTGCTTGATAAGAAGTCAAATGAAGCGGACAAAGCCGGTTTTAAAAGTAAGTTAAAGAAAAGGAAATATAAATAACTGCAAAAGGGAAGTGCTTTCTTAATGTTTGATCTTCTTAAGGCCACAATCAAAGATCATAAATTTCAAGTGTAACCTTTGAATTGCCGGTGGCAGTGATGACACACCATGCGGCGCCATCACTCAACGTTTGCTGATCACCAGTTTGGACCTGGTTTAAACCAATTGTGTTGGGATTGATTTCACATGTTCCACCGTTACACTGGGATTGATCGTCGCAGGACAATTTAATGCCAAAAGATGGCTTCTGATTTTGGAATGGGGATGATGATTCAAAGTAGATCGGGTTCCATCCAAGCTTGGCATAAGTGTTACCATTGTTATCCATGTTGAACCCCGCAACATAGGGAGACCAATTCCCATAGGGGTTTGCAGTGGATCCCCATCTACAGCCCTCCTCCACGCTGACACCGGGTGGATTGATGTAGAAGTGGGACGCAGTTTGTGCCCAGTATTCCGTTCCGGGGACAGCCAAGTCGTTATTTGATCCTGATTTGACTTCGGTTGGAATCAACATGGCTTCGTTACCGGGCAACACTGTTTGACAGATTGTAATGCCCTTGCCTGAGTTGTTGACTGCTTGAGCCGTTCCTTTACCCTTATAGCAGTAATCACTACCAGAAATTCTCTTCTCTAACACCCCATCCGAATTACACCAGAGACCTCCATTTTCGGATCCTGGATACGAATAACTTGTGACAGTGGGGTCCCATTGGCCCATCAAATACCCCGGTTTACAAGCATATTGACACCAGTGGCCTCTTTCACAAGGACCGTCCTGAGCCCATCCCTCTGAATCGGCAACCTTTGTGTTATAGACTGCCACCATCTCTTCGTCCCCTGGGAAGCTGCAACCCCCACCACGCTTTGCAATCACTGCTTCATGAGCGTGATGCACGTGATGGGGTTTGCTCCTGTATGGATCCCCGTTTGTGGCTGATGTGTTCTCAATCAATGAGAGTAACAACGTCAACAAAAGTACCATTCTTGATGATAAAAAATACAAAAAAAGAGGTTGTAGTGGTGGCCACGGTTTCGACGTCGATGAGCAAATTCATGTCCATCCTCTGGCGGGGAAGGGTGAAATAAAAGAAACATCACAATTCCAAATGGGACCGGGCCAGGCGGGGGAGAAGATTCAGCTGATCAAAAAAAAAAAACGGATACCAAAAAAGGAAACCGTTTTCTTATCTGACAAATCGCCTAATTGGGGTGCGTCGACAACTCCGACGATCGACGCGTCGCTTCACAACTGAGATATAGTCACAGCAATCGATGCGATGTGGCTGGTTGAGGTTGTTGGTAGTGATAGAAAGGTGTGCAATATGAAACCAATTAAATTTTTGTATTGTGTTACCTTGTGTGGACTATATCGATGGAGGTAACCACTGATTCTCCATCGAAAGCAATCATACTGTTAAATCTTTCTATTCATCTGTCTCCCTCTCAAACAGTAGCAGAACAGCATCCAGGTATTTTGTTCACTTGTCTTCATTTTACAGTACTCTTTAGAGCACGTTCAGACTATAATACAAATCACCCATTCACTGGAAAAAGAAAATCATGGAAAAGACTATTGATCCAATGTCGAAGAACTCTTTAAGTTCTGACAAAATCTCAAATCTAAGGGTATATCGGATGCAAATTCACCAATGTGAAGATAATGCCGGCCAACCTCCCTTAACCCCAATTTTAGGGACTTTTCACTCATTTTTAACAATAATCCATATTGTCACTCATTAAATGCTCCAAGCCCCTCTGAGCCGAGTAAACGTCATAAGCTATTCAATACGTCATCGAACCTCCTAAATAGTCCGTTCACTCAATCACAATACCACAGGCGATCTAGTTGTACCAACATTAAAACGAACCCCTTCTGGAAAAAAAAGTCTGCCTGACCAACCCACTTTCTTCCACCTCTTTTCCTTAAGTGGTTGTTGAACCAATAGAAGTAGAACTTCACAGACGTATGTTGGATATTGTTTGAGGCGCAGCGATCATTTTGTGATCTTTTTGAAGCGTTTGGGATTCGGCTTCGTTGAGGTCACTCCTGTGGACGTTGGCGGACATTTCAGCCACCGGGACCACGATGGGGACTAATGTTGCCATTTTCAGAATTGCCACCGTGGTCTACCACCTGTGTTTGAGTGGTGTAAGTTCGGCGGGCAATTTTGGACAAAGCCATCAATCTCCGCTGTTGGGTTTTTGGACAGTGGTGAATTGACGGAATTCGAAACATCCGTTTTTTGCGAGCAGTCCTCATATTCTTGGTTTAACTACAAAGGAAACAATTTACTAACATGTTCACGGCTTTATATTGGAGCCACCAGAGGGATCCGACATCTTGTCAAGGGTTTGGTTCTTGGTATTTTTATACTGATCTCCAAAAACCTCGCTGACAGGTCAAAAATTTTTCTTTTGTGGATCCCTCTATATACGACTCCAATTGAGCCAATTGAAGCAGATCTATTGTACACCAGTTTGAAACCAAACAGGAAATAAAATCTTTGATTGAACCTTGTGAATTAGGGAAACTGCCAGAGAAAGTTTTGTTTTAACAATTTTCAAAAAATCGCAACAGTCAAGTTTTCAAAAAAGCCGTTATTATTGCATTTCTCATCTCAGAGAAGAACCCAATTTGTTACTATTAGTCCAACTGTCATTGTATCAACTGTACACTATTATTATTGTTCAAAAGTCTCCATTCAAAAGAATATCATTAAAATATACCAAATTTTATACACATCATGTCAGATCAAGGAACTTTGTCCTCGTTTGAAGATTCCATCTCACTTATGAATGCAACCAATACAACCACCCCGCCTATTGGTGGATCCACCGATTCCAAGCATGTTAATTATAACAATAAAGATTTTAACGATTTGTCGTCCGTCCTGGGATCCCTCAGTTTGGACAACAATAATCCTCTTTTTGTTAATAAGGTCCCATCAACACCTCCAAATCAATGGGGTACCGCTACAGGTGGCTGGAATTTCAACGGATTGATCTCAAATGCCCATGCTAATTCCGATTCAATTTCTTCAACTAACTCCCACGATAGGGCAACCTACGGGGGTATGGGCAATGGATTTACCAACGGTGGGATGTTTGATCCATTCCATTCAACTCCAACTGGTCCATCTAATCCAAACACCGAGTTATTGAACAGATCTCCACCAACCAGTATCTTGAATGACATGCTGGTTGGTCAACAAAACTTTTTGCCCTCCACTTTTAACGGGTTAAATGGTACATCATCGGCTAACAATTTCAATTTGAATATGAATGCAAACAGGTACATTTTGAGTCAGCAAAGTTATAATCAACAAGTGCAACCTCAACAACAGCCATCCCCACCACAGCAAAAGGCTTACCAGCAACAACAGCACTTCCAATCCCCACAAAATAACGAAAACAGAGTGACTAGAAACTCCACATCCAACGTTCATAGAAAACATTCTAACAACAGCAGAAGGGGTGAAGATGCTTCCAAGTTTTTGAATGCTCACTTGAATGATTTTGTCAATGAAATATATTATCTTTGCAAGGACCAGCACGGCTGCAGGTTTCTTCAAAGACAATTAGAATTACATGGAGAGGATGCCGCCACCACTATTTTTAAGGAAATTCAATTGAACGTTATCGAATTAATGATCGACCCATTTGGTAATTACTTAATCCAGAAGTTATTGCAAAGGGTTAATCCAAGCCAAAGATTGGTGCTTGTTCAAAACGCTTCACCCCAGTTTGTCAGAATTGCTTTAGATCCACATGGTACTAGAGCTTTACAAAAATTGATTGAATGTGTTTCTACTCCTGAAGAGTACCAAATTGTTGTAGAATCTCTCAAGTCGTATGTTGTTTTACTTTCCAGAGATTTGAACGGTAATCATGTCATTCAAAAGTGTTTACAAAAGTTACCAAGTGAATTTTGTGAATTTATATTTGATGCTGCATGTTTGAACTGCTTGAAGATCGCAAAACATAGACATGGATGCTGTGTTTTGCAAAGATGTTTTGACAATGGAGATTCTAATCAATGTGAACGTTTGGCTTTAGAGGTGGGCATCAATTGTACAGAATTGAGTACCGATCCATACGGTAATTATGTTGTTCAATACGTTTTAAATATGGAAGAATTAAGATTGAGAGATCAATTGAAGGATTCAAAAATTGATGAGGCAATTAGATTGATTTTGGATTCCTTGAAAACAAACTTAGTCAAATTATCCACTCATAAATTCGGTTCCAACGTTATTGAAAAATCCCTTAGAATCCCAACTTTATCACCAATTTTAACTAATGAATTGATTAACACCAATTTGAAGGTCTTGATCAATGATGCATATGGCAATTACGTTTTACAAACCGGGCTGGATGTTGCAAACGATGACACCTTTAACAAGCTGAGTGATGTTCTCAAGCCCTTTTTGAATGATGTTCGTAACACTCCTCATGGTAGGAGAATTGTGTCGAAATTGATCAGTAGGGGTGGTGTCACCTTTGAGAGGAGATGAATTTTCATCCCCCGTTGTATTTTTTCTGTGTATTTAAAAAAACCATAGTCTTACGTCATGAGCTCATTTCCTATAGAAGTCATTTTACTTGACTTCCTTTAGAAATTTTTCAAAATTCAAAACCCATTTCTTCTTAAACAAAATGGATAAGCAAACTGTTGGTATCCTTGGTGGTGGACAACTTGGTCGTATGATTGTGGAGGCTGCCTCCCGTTTGAACATTAATACGGTTGTTTTGGAAGAAGGTCCATTGGGTCCAGCAAAGCAAATTAATGCTCTTAATGAACATATTGATGGTTCTTTCAAGTCTATTGAAGATATCAGAAAATTGGCATCTAAGGTGGACGTAATCACCGTTGAGATTGAACATGTGGATACTGATGCTTTGAAAGAGATCAGAACGGAATTCGGCGTCAAGATTTACCCAACTCCTGAAACTATTGAAATTATCAAGGATAAGTATAAACAGAAAGAACATTTGATTGAAAACAGGGTTGCAGTTGCTGAAAGTGTGAGCGTTGAATCCACTAAGGAAGCTTTGGAACAAGTGGGCGTGAAATTCGGTTACCCTTACATGCTCAAAGCTAAAACCATGGCATATGATGGTAGAGGTAACTTTGTTGTGAAATCAAAGGATTCAATCACTGAGGCATTGGATATTTTGAAGGATAGACCGTTATATGCGGAAAAATGGGCTCCATTTATTAAAGAATTGGCCGTTATGGTTGTTAGAAACACCAATGATGAAGTTTATTCGTATCCAACTGTGGAAACCATCCACAGAGATAACATTTGTCATACCGTGTATGCACCTGCCAGAGTGAACGACGCTTTGCAGAAGAGAGCTCAATTGTTGGCAGAAAGAGCTGTAGGCGCTTTCAATGGTGCAGGTATTTTTGGTGTAGAAATGTTCCTCTTGGAGGATGGTGAATTATTGATCAATGAAATTGCACCAAGACCACACAATTCAGGCCATTACACCATTGATGCATGTACAACCTCCCAATTTGAGGCCCATATTAGATCTATTTTAGGTTTACCAATGCCAAAGGATTTTACGAGCTTTAGAACTTGGAATACCAATGCCATCATGTTGAACGTTTTAGGGTTTGAAGAGTACAATGCCGAATTAGAGGTGTGTAAAAGAGCATTGGAAACCCCTCATGCAAGCGTTTACTTATATGGTAAGGAGAGCAGACCAAACAGAAAGCTGGGTCATATTAGCATTGTCTCCAGTTCAATGAAGGATTGTGAACAAAGATTGGCTTTTATCGAAGGATCCGCTAAATCTCTAACTCCAGAAGTGGAAGGTTCATCACCAATCGCTAGCGTCATCATGGGCTCAGATTCAGATTTGCCTGTTATGTCAAAGGCATGTGACTTTTTGAGCCAATTCAACGTTCCTTTTGAAGTCACCATTGTTTCAGCCCATAGAACTCCACAAAGGATGGTCAAATATGCCCAAGAGGCAAGATCAAGAGGTGTCAAGGTCATCATTGCAGGTGCAGGGGGTGCCGCACATTTACCTGGTATGGTTGCAGCGATGACATCTTTGCCAGTTATTGGTGTCCCTGTCAAGGGGTCAACATTGGATGGTGTTGATTCCCTGCATTCAATTGTTCAGATGCCAAGGGGTGTTCCTGTTGCAACAGTGGCCATCAACAATGCCACCAACGCTGGTTTATTGGCCGTGAGAATGTTGGGTCTCAGTGATGAGAGATATTCATCAGCCATGGAAAAGTATATGTTGGATATGGAAAATGAGGTGCTGACAAAGGCTGAGAGATTGGAAAATATTGGGTACCAAGAGTACTTGAAATGAAGAGACCCGGAGATTTTTAGACTTTAGTAAATTGAAATTGAATGACAAAGGGATGCTGAGCTCCGAAGGGTGCGGCTGAAAGGGGGGGGGTTTCACCACCCCCTCCTCACCCCCTCCTCACCCCAACACCCCCTCATTTGAGTTTTCACCCCCTCCTCACCCCCTCATTTGAATACTCACCCCATCTTTCATCTCTTTATTCCACTTTTCACCCCCTCCACACCCCCCGTTAATTCCGGGTTTTCACCCCCCCCTACTTAATTGCTCATCACTAATAGTTATTCAAATTATTAAATTCTACTTATTCATAAATAAGATACCACTGAGAACCTGCATCACTTACTGGTATCCAAAACGTATCTACCCAAGATCTTACCTTGTTCCATCAATTCGAACACCTTTGGCAATTCGGAAAGACCAACAACCTTGAATGGAGACTTGACCAAACCTCTGACGAAGAAGTCGATCGCTTCGGATGTGTCGGCTCTGTTACCAACGTAAGAACCCTTGATTTCAATGGACTTCACAACAGCACCAAAGACTGGGGTCTTAACTTCAGCACCAGCTGGCAAACCAACGAGAACAACCTTACCCAAGGTTCTGACGTATTCACAAGATTGGGCAATGGCTCTTTCGGACACAGAGACGTTAATGACACCGTGTGGACCACCGTTGGTGGCGTCTTGGATATCCTTGACAATGTCCTTGGACTTGGTGAAATCAACGAAGACTTCGGCACCCAATTCCTTACAAAGGACACCCTTATCTTCACCACCATCAATACCCAAGACTCTCAAACCCATGGCCTTTGCGTATTGGATAGCAAGGGAACCGAGACCACCGGCGGCACCGGAAATAGCAACCCATTGACCTGGCATCAAGTCGGCAGTCTTCAAAGCCTTGTAAACTGTCACACCAGCACAAAGAATTGGAGCAATCGCAGCCAAATCGGTCCCAGCAGGAATTCTGGCAGCTTGAACAGCATCAGCAGTGGCGTACTGTTGGAAAGAACCATCGTGGGTGTAACCGGAAAGATCGGCCCTAGCACAGTTTGGTTCAGCACCCAATTCACAGAATTCACAGCCCATACAAGAACCGTTCAACCACTTAATACCGGCGTAATCACCAACCTTGAAGTTGGTGACGTTTTCACCCAAAGCAACAACTTCACCAGCACCTTCGTGACCACCGACCAATGGCAACTTGGTAGCCAATGGCCAGTCACCCTTCCAAGCGTGCAAATCAGTGTGACAAACACCGGAATACAACACCTTGATAAGAATTTCGTTCGACTTTGGCTTTGGAACTGGGATCTGCTTGTACTCAATTGGACCACCGTTGGTTTCAAAGACACAACCGTATTGAACTGTAGGAATAGACATTTTTTAAACTTGTATTTAGTGGGGAATGAAGAGTTGGCATCTATCGCGGCTCATATGGGAAATATATGGGGCTATTTATACACCGAGGAAAAACCTATCCATGTGAGCAGGCCATATATCGGATAACCGGCGTCCATATACATCGGGTGATGGCATGCGGACACCGAGTCTCCGTCTCCGGGATCACTCACTCAGAAAGACACGCAATGAATGGCTCCGCGTGTTGACCAATGGGTGGGTGAGCACTCCCCGCAAAAACGCCTCCAAACCATTTCGCCTCTCCTCTAATTCCAACGGGGTTAATGAACGCAGAGGCAGACCTCTTGATGGTAAAGGAGGTAATTGCGCCTGGGGAGTCTCTCTGGCAATTGCCTCCCTAAGAGCCACAAACTCCCTATACCGTCTCCACACATGTGCTCTCTGTGGGAGTTGGGGGAGGTTTGTCTGTAAAGTGATTAAGTATTCAATATGAGTTCCTTTCTTTGTAGGGGAAGTTACATTGACCTCCAAGAGGGTCTCAGGCTCATAGTAAGCGTCACTGGATGGAGAACTCAAATGGGAGAAGGCACTCATAAATCAACGTAATCACCTGAAATCGTAAAAATTATGAACCCTCTTCCCCCCTTTTCTCATCATGAATGGAGACCATCAAGAGGTGAGTGAGAGGGTGGAGGAGACGGAGGATTCCCCCTTCGCCAACGTGGCCCAGGGTTTGGATTCCCCTCATAGAGAGTGGATGTTGGCCTACTGGCAACAACTCATAGACTCGATAGAATCCGAACAATATGACTTCAAATCCCATGCACTGCCTCTAGCGAGAATCAAGAGAGTAATGAAGTGTGATGAGGATGTGAAGATGATATCAGCAGAGGCGCCTATTCTCTTCGCTAAGGCGTGCGATATTTTCATCACCGAAATTACAATGAGGGCATGGGCACATGCAGAGGAGAACAAGAGAAGAACTCTTCAAAAATCCGATATTCAGGCAGCTATTCAGACGTCGGATATATTTGATTTCCTTATAGATATAATACCAAGGGAGTAACCCCATATGTATAATTAAACAAGCGAAGAATGGTTTGAATCCGAGTGAGAACTGGCTGAAGTCTCGAAATCACTGTCAAGATCAAGATCAAAATCTTCAAAATCAACTTGAGCCATTATCTCCGATAAACCACTCGCTTTTTCTAATTCACCGCTAATCTCCAACAATGGTCTTAGAGTGTCCCACTCTAAGACCCTACTGGTGACACGTCCACTACAACCCACACAATGATTGAACCTGGTGCTATGAAACTTGCCAAGTCGGTACCCTGATAAGTACCCTCTAATTTGTTGGGGAAGCAAATCACTATGTTTGGAATCAATGCCTTGCTCGCTCTGCAAAATATCAACCATTAATTCAACAGCTGTCCCACTAGCAATTGGTGCCAGTCCAGGTCGTGTCACCGTACACATTTGGTCCAACGATTTATCAATACTGGAATCACCAGGTGCATTCACATTCGAACAGTAATAACATCCAAGACCATTTCTGAGCGTGCCATGTCTCATGACTAGATACGAGTCAAAGCCCAGAGCTGCATTGATGACGATTTTACCCAATTCCTGGCAAAGCGCTGTTGGTAACCATCTAGATTCACTGGAATCCATCAATAAATAAATCACATCATGAGCATTTATCAATTCCAACAACTTTTCATATTCGTTCTTAGTGGTGTCAGTAACCGGATGACCAACCATCGGCACTTCTAACTTCACCCCTTCAATATTAGCATTGGGATAAACTTTCTTCAAATTCTTGGCAGCCACTTGCGCCTTCACATCCCCTCCATTTAAGCAATCTTCAAATTCAAATAGGGGCTGTCGAACAGGATTGGAAAAACTCACTTTTCCATTATCCACAAACGTTATACGATCAACTCCCCAAGCTAATAATAACCTGCCTACATAAGTACCCAAAGTACCCGCACCCAATAACAAACACCTTTGTTTTTTGACAATTTCTAGATTTAACTGGGGAGCCAATCTCCACTTCATTAGCTGTAAATTCAAATCTCTGGCCTGTTTACTCAATTCCAGCGGGTTGATAAGTGATCCTAGATCAATCACTTTCGGTCCTAATTGACCCTTCAAAGTGCGCTCCCACCCAGTGAGTGGACCCTGCAAATCCTCTATTTCCACCCTGTACTTTTTAACATTTTTAAACCCTTTCACATATAAGTTAAACAAATCTCCTTGTCTCTTGACTAAGTTGCCCAATTGATCACTATATTCCTCACTGGGTTCGAACATCAAAAACTCCTTTTCTTTCAATTGGACAAATTGACAGCCATCAAACTGTTCTGACAAATCTCCATCCAACAAAACCTCCTCCATTCTATATTTAGGATGATAAGTAGGATAACAACACCAATAATAAAACTTGTACTTCTTCAAATCTGCAAATATCAAAACGCCTAAAAACCCATCTTGACCCAATCTTTGCATGTTTTCACCCCATGAGGCCAAGAGAGCCTTCTTATTAGCATCCTTAAACGCCTCTAATGTATTCAGAATTATCACTTCCCCTCGAAGACCCTTCTCTTGCTCCTCAAATGATCCATCATTTAATGTGACTGATATCCTTTGATTGGGTCTCATATTCAATCGGGCCCATATAGGGATCCCCTCCTGAGATAATTTCACTTCATTAAGCTTCAATGACGAGACCTTCGTAAAGAAAGACGTATCCACAAACGTATTATAACTCATTATAAAAGAAGATACCTTATCGAAGTGGCAATTGGGCTTAGGTAAGCAATTGGTCAATCACCCACTCAACGCTCAGCACTCTCAAATCAGTATAGGTTTGACCCACACCAACAAACAAAACGGGGACCTTTGTTGCATAAACTAAATCAACAATTGACCCCAATTGACCACCAACAGTATCACATTTACTCACAATGAAAGCATCCAACCCACGCCCTTTACCGAATGCAGAGTTGAAATTACGTGCCTGCATAACAGCATCTGAACCAACAAGAGCTTCACCAACCATGATGATTTTGTCAGGATTAGCAACCTTGGCAAAAGATGCTAATGGTGCCATCAATTGGGAGTCGTTGTGACGTCTACCGGCAGTATCCATCAAAATAACATCAAAAGAGTTGTCTTTGGCATATTGAATAGCACCCCTAGCAATCTTTGAAACAAGATCCTTACCACCGTAACCCAATTCAAATAACTCAATCTTTTGATCAGATAATTGACTCAAGTTATTGACATGGACCCTTAATTGTTCAACGGCACCAGATCTGAAAGTGTCACAGGCCGCAATTAGGACCTTATAGTTATTTTGAAGTAACCAGTAGGCCAATTTTGATAAGTTGGTAGATTTCCCAACACCATTGACACCCACCACTGAAATCACATATGGATCCTTTTTGGCTTCAATTTCTCCCAATAAATTGGTGGATATCTTTGGGGTTAACAATTTACGCAATTTAACACTCATCTCTTTTTTGATAACCGTCTCCAAAGAGGTCAAGTTATCTCGACGTTGGCCCAAAATACCTGTTGCAACCTCCTCCATTAGACTTTCACACACAGAATTCGACATGTTCTTCTTGACCAATTGTTCGATGATCTTACCCTTCACATTCTTCAAATCTTCCTCAGTAATGGCAGATCCACCAACGTACTGTCCCCAAATCTTCTTAAACCCACTAACAACCCCCCCTTCATTAGATTTAACGGACTCGCTCAAATCATTGATTAAAAATTGGCCTCCCTTCTTAACGCCATAATCTTTTTGATCACCTACCAATTGGTTCAAATTGGCAGACTGGCGAGTATCAGATCCAGATTCATCTTTGGAAAGATCCAAGTCCAAGTCCATATCGCCCTCCTCATAATATAATCCATCAGTGCCCCATTTCCTACCTTTTTTTCCTTTAGTCGTTGACGCCTTTGTTTTACCTAATTTGACACCATCTTCTTCATTAGCTGTTAGGGTAGACTCAGGTTCTTCAAACGGTTTATGAGAATCAAATGAGATTAAAATTGGATCAACGGATAATTCATTTTCATATGCCGTTTTGACTTGTTTAAGCAAACCCTCAGTGTTTCTCAAGGCGATTAATTTAGGATATGTGATTGCAAAGATCAAATCATCAGATTTCAAATATTTCACCACATCATTTGGCGCCATATAGCTACCATCCAAAGGTGTGGTTTCATTAATTAAAACATCTAGAATAAACGTATTGATGGGGGGAGTGTTGATGGACATATTGTTTGGGGCCCAATGATAAAGGACATCCCCTTTGGTATTAAAAATCACACACTGAGAGAGCATTAAACGTGACTTTTATTGGCTTCTTCTCTTCTCTCAGTGAATCAACGCTGAAAAAAAGTGGAATTGAAATTTCCAAAATTACGTAAAATTATTCTAATTCAATTATATCCATATTTTTCACTCTTTAGTTAAAGAAAGTATGATGAATATTTTCCTTTCAACTACCGTCACACTTCTGATCATTCAAAAGAAAAAAGCCTTTTGCCGAGCTTATGAGCATCTATGTTTATTCCGATAAAAAAATTTTCAATCTTTCTTTATAATGAAATTATACATTCCTTAGTATGTCATTTAAAGATCTGGATTTGCCGCCATGGCTATGTGAAACCCTGTCGGGAGTTTCTATTACCGCACCAACAAGAATTCAATCGGCTACAATACCACCAATTCTTCAGGGAAAAGACTGCATCGGTGGAGCAGCTACTGGTTCAGGTAAAACTTTGTGCTTTGCAGCACCAATTTTGAGTAAATGGGCTCAAGACCCAATGGGTATTTATGCCGTGATTTTAACACCCACCAGAGAGTTGGCTGTTCAGATTGGGGAACAATTTGCGGCGATGGGATCAAACATTAATCTAAAATCAAGTGTCATCATTGGTGGTGAACCACTCATTGATCAAGCAAATAAATTGAAGGAAAATCCCGATGTTATTATTGCCACACCAGGTAGATTGGCTCATTTAATTGATGAACATCCAGATGACGTCAGGGGACTTAAAAGAGTCAAGTTCTTGGTTCTTGATGAGGCAGATAGGTTGTTAACAGATTCCTTCACAGATCATTTATCAACTTGTATTGATAGACTTCCTCCTCCAGAAAGAAGACAAACTTTGCTTTTCACCGCCACTGTTACGGATGCTGTGAGATCACTGCAAGACAAGAAACCAAAGGGTGAAGTTGTTGTTCATGAATTGGACAAAATCGATAATATTGTCATTCCCGAAAGGTTGTCTCTTGAATATATTTTATCCCCTATAGCCATCAAGGAATCACTGTTGGTGAGTTTATTAACTAATGAGAAGTTCAAAGAATCTGCAGTAATGATTTTTGTCAATAGATCTGCTACTTGTGAATACATTAAAAGAGTGCTCATGAATTGCCGTATTAGGGTAACTGCTCTTCATTCGGAAATGGCACAACAGGAGCGTACAAATTCATTGCATAGATTTCGTGCAGGCGCAGCAAGAGTCCTCGTCTCCACAGACTTGGGGGGTAGAGGTTTAGATATCCCAAGTGTAGCACTAGTGGTGAATTATGACCTACCTAGAGATCCAGACGACTTCATCCATCGTGTTGGTAGAACCGGTAGAGCTGGACGTAAGGGTATTTCAATTTCAGTCCTAACTCCAAACGATTTAGAAAGAACATTGGCCATTGAAGAACGTGTTGGGCGTAAAATGGTCGAATACGAGGACGATTCATTGAGTGATGAAAATGTGAACTTAAATATGAAGATAGTGACAACAGCGAAAGTGGACGCTAGAATGTCCATGGAAAAAGAGGGATTTGGTGAACGTAAAAAGTTACTCAAGCAAAAAGAATTGATCAGAATGGGCCAAAAGAGAAAAGCCAACAAATCAACTAAATAGTTTTATAAAATCATTTCCCACTGTTGGTGTTCTTACCCAACTTTTGTCTATGAATATGGGCTCTTAACACCTTCTGTTTATCCCTCAAACTCATCTTCTTCTTGCCTTGGACCGATTTCTTATGAATCATCATAACAAAGTTCTTCTTTCTCTCCTTTTCTCTATTTGTGGTGGAATGTGGTGCATCCCTCTTACCACGCTTTGAACCGAATTTTTCTCTATCTTCTCTACCCTCCATTATATTGGCCATTCTCTCTTCCTTGGTCATCTTTCTCTTATCAACGTTCACCAAATCTGTTGATTCAACTTGATCTTCGTTACGTAACTTCAAACCAGTCAACTTCTCCACACCAGCTTCGGTAGTCAGTTCCTTCAACTTTGCAAAATCTGCAGGGGTCATCACGTGAGTCAAAGTTTCTTGCAAAGCCTTTAATTGTTCCTCCTTTTCTTTATCAGCTGCTAATTGAGCTTTAGACTTAACAACCTTACGCTTCTTACTTGGACCACCTTCCTCATCATCTGAGAGTTCCAAATCAGAATCACCTTCCTCATTATCCTCTTCAGCATTTGATCTGGCTAATTTTCTCTTCTTTTGCTTGATCATATACTTTAGATACTTCTTCTTGATACCATTAACTTCTTGTGGTAGATTATCCTCATCCATACCTTCTTCCCCATCAAAGTTTAATTTATCACCTGGCTTAACGTCAACCCAATCCCCTTCAATATCATCTCCGTTGTCCTCATCTTCGGAGTCAGATACAGGTAATTCCCAATTTTCGTCACTTTCCTTACCCAATAAACCTTGTTCCATCTTCCATTTGGCCAATAATTCTAAACCTGGAATACCTTGGACTAAATCTCTTTCCACACCATACTTCAGTTCTTCTCTCTCATTGTTAATGATTTCAATGGTAGCAACCTTACCTCTATCGGCCTTCTTTAACATTTCTGGGGCAACCTCTCTATACAACGAGATCAAAGATCTTGCCGCCATGTTCACAGCCTTAGATTTAGAACCCTTATATTCGGTTAAATCTTGTAGAAGGGATTCCTCAATACCTTGAGGGTTACGAGACAGAATTTCTCTAATTGTGTTGATACCAGCAGATGCCACTTCAGCAGCCACACCATCAGAGACGAATTCATCAGCAATTTTTCTAACAACAACATTGATTGTCTCTGGAGGCACCAAGTCATGGGTAGCTTGAGCAGCAGCTGCCATGATTTGTGTAACGTTCAATTGTTTTGGGGTCAAATACCTCAAGAAAAATGAATAAATACCTAAAACTGTCAATTTGTGAGTACCAATCAATCTTGAAACCAAGTTCATGATGGCTATCCTTTGGTCCAAATCGTATTTGTGTGCATTTTTCGAGGATAGGTGACTGTTAAAGAGGTCATCAGCAAATTGTTGTGGGTCTCTGAGCAAATGAATAGCAGAGAAATTCAAATATGTTTGGGTTTGATTACTCTTCTTCTTCTTGAGTGATTTTAATGCGGATTCAAGTTTTTTACCACGGCGAGAAGTTTTCTTATTCACTTTCATCTTATGTTTAATTGATTCCTCGTCAATTCCATCGTCATCACTTTCTTCCTCAAAGTTCGCCTCTCTTTCCTTATCGGCACCAAGGAAGAACTTAACACCTGAAATTACCACCTTTGGATCGGTGTGAATACATGCTTGTGTCATCAATTCCACAGTACGAGAATCATCCCATACACCTCTTCTCCAGAGCTCTCTTGTTAACTTGGTAGCCCAAAGACCATTACCATCCTTTTGATCCAACAAGTTAAATAATAATGCTTGGGTTGTTTTATTCAATTTCTGATTCTTTGTCCCGGTGTTGCAAGTTCTTAGAAGAGAAACCAACGCAGTATAGATCTGTCTTCTCAATTCCTTACCATGGTACCCGACACCCGAGCTATTTAAAAGCAATGGAAAAAGAGTTTGAATCAGATACTCAGCAGTAATCGTCCCCTTATTTCTCAACATGACCAAACATTGAACAATCTTTTCTCTTAAACTTGGTGCCAATTCATTATAATTATTTGTTAAAATTTGTGATATTTCTTGTGGAAAGTTGGCAGTCTCCTTGGGATAAGAACCACAGACAAAAGACATAAAATTGATCATTTCACTGAATTCCTCACTTTCATCTGTTGACGGATTCATCAAAAAGATATCACGAAGAGATTCATAATGGGAATATTGTTGTAAAAATTCTTCATAGTAAGATTCTGGATCCCTTCTGACTAGGTTTTGTAAAAGAGCAAAATTAGTTGGTAAAATTGCTGCTCTTTGTCTCCTCACCATCGTTATTTCTTTATCAAAAGAGGGAAATCAAATGAATAGAAAAAAATTTTTTTTAGGGTGAAAAATAAAAATTAGAGCACAGCCTTGAACTCATCTAAGTTTACGTAAGATTACGCAATTAAGGTAATCTTACCTGATCTTACATAATCTACTGTTTTCATGTCTAAAAAATTGAGATGTAAATACAAGCAATTCTTTTAATTCTTCCACTCTCAAATAAAATGGAGTTTCAATTGGATGATCCCCATGATATGTTTTGTACACTTACAGGTGGATCTATAATGCCAAAAAATATCTTTCCGCCCAACTTTAAACCGAAAAAGACGCCTTTTAAGTTAATACTTCCATCAATGCAACAAGAAGCCTTAATTCGAGATATTAAATATATTCTAATTGGTCAAGGGGGAATATATATTAGGCGATCTAGCACAGGAGGATATCTTATAAATTCAGATATTGATATAAAATATAGGTCTTCAGTTGAGGCAACCACCCAATTGGGTCAAAAGTATAAGATGATAGAATCGTTCATTGAGAAGTTCGGGGATTTAAAATATGGCAAAACAATGGGTTCGCTTTGTTACCATCTACGAAAGTATTTAAATCAATATGTGTGGATGGTTTCTCATATTGAAAAGAAGAGTTTGATCGATTTGCACCAAGGTTTAGATCCTTATTTGAATCAGATGAGCCATTTAGAGAGTATATGTTCAAGTATCCATAACGAGGAGATTCAAAGGAACCAACCTGGGAAATCAACAATGATACAATTTACTCACTTGATGGAATCACTTAAACAAGATACAAATGACTTCATATTGGATTCAACCCCACTTTCTTGTGTTAAGGGTGGGATTATTTTAAATATAATAGACTCACAGTTGATTAAATGTAGAGGAGATAACGAGTTACAAGATTTTTTGACTACCCTATATGAGTATGTCTCTCAACCATATGTCAATATGTTGAACAAATGGCTCAATTATGGCGAAATAATTGACCCATTCGAAGAATTCGGGTTAACCAGCAATGAAAGGATGGAATTCACTTTTAAAAGTGATGGATCCATCTTTCAATCATTTGAGGTTCAAAAGTTGATCTTGTTAACGGGAAAATTCAAAGCGATTGCAAATGCTAAAAAGTCTCCCGACACTGCGATATCTTACATTACATCCTTAAAATCAAGGGATATGATCATGAATTTAAGTAAAGCTTACCAAGCGGCCAATATATCTCTTTGCAATTCTCTACAAAGTCGATATAATATCAATGAGCTAATACCTGAAATTATCAATTGGTACTTAATTAGAGGACCCATCAATAAAAAATTTAATGACATAATGATGAACTTAAAAAGACCAAGCATTGATGAAGACTTTTTGATCAAGTTGAAAAGTATCTATTATTCCAAATCATTGACTTTTGAGGTCTTATCATTTCAATTAGATGATACCTCAATCATTGACGAATTATACAAATTGATGGATATTGAGGCAATGGATGCTAGTATTGTCCTCAATTCCCAGTCAATGAACGCTTTAACGTCATTGTTTAAATCAGTTGGTGAGAACCAAAATTCAAGAGGTAAAATTAGCCCAGATATAACTCATTTGAGGTTGAAAGTACAATTACCCTTTCCCTTGAATGAAATAATATCAGATAGCCAAGAATATGAACTCAGTTTGGTGTTTAAATATTTGACACTCTTGGCATATTTGGAAAAAAGATACAACAAATCTTGGAGAGAAATTGGCTACTCTATTTACTGGACTTGGGGTTTTAATGATTCCCGTATTTCAAGACTTATAAAAAAAGGCAGAACAATTCATATTCAATTTTTTGAGCTCTTAAGAATTTATCATCAATATGTCAAGTTTTCCGTCATTGAACCCAACTTGAAGATGACAAAGATCGAGGATTTAGGTGTTTTCAAATCCCAATTGAACAGATTTTTAGCATCCACGTTGAATGAATGTTTACTGACAGATAAAGTGATAAGTTCTCTCATGTTTAACATCATCCAATTATTGCTCAGTTTTGATGATTACATAATGCAACTGAGGAGATCATTTGTTAAAATGGATAATATCAAACCAAACGTCAAGATGGAGAGTTCTGAATGGATAAATGAAAGAATTCATTCAATTAAAGAAAAATTCAATATTTATTCTGATTTACTTCAGAAGGGATATAAACGGTTAATGGAAGAGTTGGGTCAATTAGGAGAACTGGATAATAGTAAAGCACTTTTTCTCAAGGAGATATTGGCATCTACTAAGCTTAAAGTAGTCGGTGGTGGCTTAACTTGATACTAAGCTGGATGCTAAAGATAAATCAAGTGTTTACTCCCGAATGAGCTCATTTATTCGTCCATTACTCTACATGTAGTGGATGGCTGGTAAACTTGGTGGTATATCAAATGCATCCTTGATCTCACCTAGAGTTTTCTGCATCAATTAATCTATAGATACGTATATATTATAAACAGGAATAGCAATTGGTATCAAAATTTCTTCTTGTTCTTTTTAGCACATTGGGCCATTAATTGAACAACTGCTTGAACATTCTCTTTGTTTTGTGCACAACATGGCACAACTTTCCAACCATTATAATCAGTAAAATCCTTTAAATCCAAAAATCTCTTTTCGGTACCTTCCAAATCAGCCTTTGTAGCCACAACTAAAACATTCTTTCCGCGTAATCTTTTTGGTCCTAATTCTTCTATTAAAATTTCAAGATCCTGAATTGGGTTTTCGCTCCCTAACGAAATCACAAACACAATTCCTCCGGATCTTTCCACATGTCTCAAAAAGTTAAGCCCGAGACCTTTGTTAAATTGAGCATCCTTAACAATCCCAGGTATATCTGCCACTGTAAAGGGAGGTTGATCAATTCTGAGTTGGATTGTCCCAATTGTTGGCTGCAATGTGGTGAATTCCCAATGACCCACTCTTGGTGTAGCATTAGAAATTGCTCTCAATAAAGTCGATTTACCAGCATTGGGAAGTCCAACCAACCCCAAATCGGCCAATAACTTCAATTCGAAAATGAAAGACCCTTGTAATCCTGACCTTCCCATTTTGGAAAATCTAGGGTTTCTAATATTTGTGGTTAGAAAGTGCATATTGCCCATACCAGCCTTTCCACCTTTTAACAATAATATGGGATCCTTTGTTGGTTTATCTAAATCTAAACCTTTTTGAGGAAATGTGTCAAAGTTCAATTCATCTTTATCCAACTGTTGATCGTATAATGTGACTTTTTCGTTCAATTCTCTAAAGTATTCCTTCTCCAAATGATATTCCTTTGATTTATCCTTAAAAAGCCATCCATCACCGGGTAAGAATGAATTTCTAAACAGCTGAACCAGACCGTTTTTGCTTTTAATCCAGACTTTATCGTCTGGTTGATGACTTCTCAATTCTCCAGGATCAGGGCACCATTTAATTGTTGTGCCGACTGGTACATTTATAATAATGTCATCGCCTTTTTTACCATCTAATTGTCCGTTTTTACCATTTTCACCATCTTTGGCATTGTATTTAGATTTCAAATGGTGCAAGGAACTTATACTTGAATATGCCATAACATAAATATTCCCCCCATTTCCACCATCACCGCCATCTGGCGGTCCCACTGCAACACCCGTGTCTCTAAAAAATGACACTGTACCATTACCACCCTTACCAGATTTTAATTGAACAACACGAAGGTCGGAAAATGGTTGTTCTGCTCTTGGTCTTTGTTTAGCATTTAGATTGGAAAATGGTGAGGACGATAGTGGATACTGTGAAACCTTGGTTGATATTGAACCAGGAAATTCTCCATCGAAGGCATACGTTGAACCTTGTGTAGTTTCTAGAGTCTTTGGAATCCTGGGTAAAGATTTCAACCATTCATTGTTTTCTGCAACTGTTGGAACATTATCAGGAATTGGTATACCCTCATTGGGTATCCTCCCGGTATGTTTAAGCCTTATGACGATTCTTTTAAACATGCCTAAAAGAAAAGAAAGCGATTGAAAATTTGTAATAGAAGAATCAAGTTCTGTGATTAATGTAAATGGAAGGATGGATTATAGTAATCAACTATGATCAACTCCAGTCGCAGCAAGGTACCGCTGTTGTCATGTGATTTATGAAATTTTAATCGATCCGGCTTCATTTTGGTTCTTTCAATGAACTAAGAATGGCTCATGATTTTGCTTCAAGATAGGATTTATTTGAAATTCACTTTTTCTATAACCAGTAGCATTTTATTTAGCAATGCAAGATTAAAATCTATTAATATTATAAATAGACTCTGAGTATCATTTTACATTTTTAATAAATTGCCCACGATATATTTCAAGCTGATACTCCTTTCACTTAGTTTTTTGTACCAATTTTGGCGTTCCGTATCTTCATATTAAGTCGCTGTATTTGTAATTAATAAAGATTAATTAGGACCATCTAATTAATTAACCACCTTTTACTTGACTCAACTGGAATTGGACTGTTCATGAACGCAATTTCAAGATTCAAATTTCAGTTTGGTTTTATAACTGATGATAGATATCCCGTATATCGGTTTGTCTTTCTATTTTGATATTATGGTTATAAATAATACTCCATGACGTATTTTTGATTCAATATCGAAATCCCTATTTCTTGCCTTAAGCTAGGAAGTATACCACTTTTATGATGAATACACCAACTGATAAACACAAAGGTTTGGTTGTTTAATCAGAAAACCATTCCTTTCATTGAAAGATGATATGCTGATGATTATAATTCAGGGAATCACTTTTTTAACCTGCTTCTTTTCTAGCTAACACTATCATATTTTACAATACGTCTTCTATCGTTATTATTCTCTTATCCTAATTAACAACCCTTCATTGATTGACATCTTTAGTTCCTTTTTTAATATTCACCAATTTTTTCACTCAGTTGACTGCTCCCTTTTCATCAATGGTTGAAATAGATCCAGAAAATAACAACAAATTGCATTTCAGGCAGCTCCATGACCCGAACGACACGATTTGGGAGACATCATATAAATGGTTCTTCCGCTATGCAACGCCGAATTTGTTTATTTGGGGTCCGTTGGCTCCGGCCCATGATGCTTTAATGGCTAGAGGATCATTGGCGGTCATTCAAGGGTTTCTCGGTGGAATTGTGTTCCTCGGGGCATTTAGAAAACATTCCTTAAACAGTAGTAGATTGAGAAGAATAAGTAACAGAGTGGCCTGTGCACTTTCAGGATCAATTTTGATGGTAACTGGTGGAAAAGAATTGAGTTATTATATGAATCCACATCAAAATCCACTATATGTGGAGATTCGTACTGCTAGAGCCATGTCTCAACTTAAAGGGGAGGGACAGGGGTCCTATTGGTTTGGTCCAAAGAATTTCATGCCAATGAATAATGATCAATATTGGAAAATGTTATATAATATGGAGGTGTTTGACATAATGGTGGAACAATACCATCAAAGTTCTTTAATGAACAAATTTGATGAATTGCTAAAAAAGAGGTCGATTGAGAAGGATACTACAAAAGTGATTTCGCAAATTGTTAGAGACGAGGTTAAATTGGGTGATCCCCATCCGAACTTAAGTGGTGTTTCGCCATTTATACCGTATAAGGATATCCCATCGGATATCACGGTCAAAGAAACAATGATTCTTTGGATGAAAAATAATCCAATTGATTTACTCATTATTGAGGAATTTAAGGATTTATTAAATTATGAATTCCCTCGTATGACTACGAGTGATATCAAAGATAATGGTAAATCGAAGGAAAATTGATTAATGATTATGTATATATTGTATGAGAAAGAAATGCATTAAAAAATGGCCAAAGACATAATTCCCTCTCAATGACCAATATCACTATATTTGATTTGAAATCACATTACTTGGACTCAATATTAGCCCTTTATACTCCCTCCGCTTCCTGCCTCATTATAAAAACAAATTAATAATATATTTTACTTTAAAAAATTACCTTTTCAGTAACGACGGTTATTACCTAATGGGGTGTTGTTGGTGCCATTTCCATAAGATCTATTCTGTTGGTTGTAGCCATTTCTATTGTTACCTCCTCTGTAACCACCTCTACCACCTCTTCCACCTCTCCATCTATTACCACCACCATTACCACCTCTGAAACCTCTCTTATCTAAAGCTTGTAATTCGGGTGGAATATCTTGCTTAGCTTCGGAAAGAATCACAATAAGATCATGAGCTTGATTTTGATTATCTCTTGTGAAGAAGGAAATTGCTGTACCCTTAGCACCAGCTCTACCGGTTCTACCGATTCTATGAACATAATCTTCGATGTTACCTGGCATATCATAGTTAATAACACATGTAACACCCTTAACATCAATACCTCTTGCGGCAACATCAGTGGCCACCATGATTGGAGATTTACCTGATCTGAATTCTTGAAGAACCCAATCTCTTTCTCTTTGCTCCTTATCACCATGGATTGCCAAAGCAGGCCAACCTTCTTGTCTCAAATAGGAGGTCAATTCATCACATGTTCTCTTTGTAGATGCAAAAATGATGATCTTAGAATCTTTATCTTCATTCATTTGGGTTTCAATATACTTACCAATTTTATCCCTTTTTTCAAATTCTGAAACAACTTCGACAATTTGTTTAATGTTGTGAGAAGCTGATAATTCCAAGGAACCAACATTGACTTGAATGTAGTCATTTAAGTAATCTCTCACTAATCTTTGAACAGATTTTGGCCAAGTGGCAGACCACATAAGAGTTTGTCTATCTGGTCTAATTTGGTCGACGATTTTTCTGATTTGAGGCTCAAAACCCATATCCAACATCCTATCTGCTTCATCTAAAACCAAATAAGTGACTCTACGAAGGTTTGTCTTGCCTGATTCTAACATATCCAATAATCTACCTGGGGTTGCAATGACAATCTCAACACCTCTAGCTAAATCTCTGATTTGTTGACCTCTTGGAACACCACCGTAAACACAAGTGTTTCTAATCCTTGAAGATTTACCGAATTTTGAACATTCCTTTTGAATTTGAACTGCCAATTCTCTTGTTGGTGCCAGAACAAGAACAACTGGACCATCACCTGGCTTTAAGAGTGGTTGCGCATTAATATGAACAATTGCTGGCAAACAATATGATAAAGTTTTACCTGAACCAGTGGCTGCAATACCCACCATGTTTCTACCACTTAAAGCCATTGGCCAACCTTGACATTGAATACCCGTTGGTTTTTCAAATCCTTCTTCCATCACCTCCTTCAAGACATAATCTGGGAAGCCTGCCTCATCAAATGACGTAATTGGACGCGGAATATCATGTCCCTGGATTGTCATTTCATTTTCCTTTCTGAATGCATCCACATCTGCGTCCGTTCTTTCTGTAACACGAGGATCTTCCTTATAGAAATTCTTCTCAAATTTTGGCAATTGTGAGATATCCCATGTTTGTTTCTGAAGGGAAGATCCCAACTCTCTATCTTCTCTAGAGAATGAACCTCTTGAACCTCTTTGAAAATTATTGTTGTTGTTTCTTCTATACATAATTTACTTCAAACTTTGCAAACAGAAGGTAAAGAAAGTGATAAAATTTTTCCGCCAAAAAAAAAAAAAAAAAAAATTGAAAATTTAGGACAAAAAAATATAATTTCTTTTTTTATTTTCACCCTGTATATAGCCGTTTGGTCACGTGATTGTAAACCTCTAAGAATATATACGTCAAAACCATATGAATCTGATTGGGTTAAATTTAACGAAATAAGAATACAAAAGGGATAGTTGAAAAACTTCCAGCCATCATAAAAATTCATGAAAGAAAATATATAATCCGTTATCTTTTCAGGAAAATAAACTATTCGAAATTATTAGGACGGAGATCTGTTGTTATTTCAATTGGAGGTGTGGTAACTCCTTACTTGGATTCAGATACAATTTAGTGTTATTTTTTACGAAAATTTAACTTTTGATAGAGTGGTATTAGGGAAATATTAAAGGAATATTAACTTATATTGATATTTTCCAAGACAACAAAACCTGAGAAAATGAGCATGCTAGCTGAGATGGTATCCCAATACAAGCGAGGGCATAAGAAATCAATGCACACACCCAACTTCCCTTTAACCAATTAAATTAGAATCCTATACTGGAGATAATGATTAATTCCTCTAATCAGGGTTCTTGAAGTAAATGTTTTCTGGAAGACGCTTTGGTAGTAAAAAAGTAGACATTCCTAATATCAGTAGCATGATTTGGTAGTGTCATATTTTCCCCAAAATCGTTTCCACATCAGTGAAATAGCAACCCATTATTTGAACTGAATTCCCTATTTTTGAATTCTTCGTGCGATTTATATCACCAATGAAGAAAACAACGTATTTGGACTCCAGTTGCAACAATGCCCTAAATACATAACAGTGCCTGGATAAAAAAACTAAACAGATGTCAACGGGAGAAGAATAGAGCTTTCAATCAGATGCCTAAGATCTCCTCAAATCACTTTTCATTTATAAAGGTCTCAATGTGACAAACTTTCTATCTTGACCGAAATCAATCACCCAAGCCGGTTCTCTAGCCTGAGCAAAGCCTTCCGGCTATCGACGTCTCCAACCGTCCTAAAAAAGGGCAAAAGGCAAAGGACAAAATATGCTCATGATGTTCTTTTCTTTCTTTATATTCTATTGTTCCAGGCAAATGAACATATTAAGAATGGAACAAACACAACTAAACACCCAAAAAACCCCTTCTTTAAAAGGTCCATATCACATCATTATAGATACGGTAAAGGCCCAGCTTATTGCCCTTGTCGGGAAGCAAATGTTAGCTGTGTTGCCAGAAAACAGATGGCCACCAGCAACACCCTCCACATTTACGTTGTGAGAATAATAGCTTAAATAGTGTAAAAAAGGTTAAGGGGTTCTTTAAATCGGTGGTTACCTAGGGAGAGAAGGTAATAAAGACGACTACCAAAAAGTTGTCTAAAGCCCAACTTTTCGGAGCTGATCAAAGAAATGACAATCAGCACCACAATGAGGGGTTGAATGAATCCGGTGTTGAGGTCAAGCTCCCCAAAAGAACAAGATTTTATGTTCCAGCGACTCTGCGCAGAGTTGGAGAGGCACGACTTGCTCAGCAACAGGTAAGATTCGATAGAGACCTGGCAAAGCGCATGAGGTGGTTATTTAAGCTTAAGAGAAGGAACAGAAATCCGCCTGCGGTTGAATCGAACCTCAACCATGTAGATGGCAAAAAGAGGAATGTTAATGCCCGTCTTGAAGCTGGGGTTAAAAAGACTGGGCTGGGGGCCTGTTCACCTGTAGCCGAGAGCCAAACTTCAGCTATTAGAGCCGGGATCTCTGAATCCGAGGGCAAAAAGTTAGGGGTTGCAGCAAACCTTCCCAAAGCTGAGGACAAAAAGCCTGTTATTAGTGCGAGTCTTCTTCAAACTGAGGGCAAAGCGTCTACTGTTAGCACCAACAACTGCCCTGCTGATCAGATAACGGATGATCTGCAAAAATTTGAAGGCGAAAGGATCCAAGAAGATACGGCTGATATGATGGAGAAGCTGAGTCAGGAGATATCTACATAAAAAGGGCCCTTGAGTCAGAAAGGCAGGAGAAGGAACTCCTGAAGGAAGACTCTGACAGGTTGATCACATCGAATGATCAACTCCAGGAGGCTCTTTCTCCGGAGGAAGCCAAAATTGATGCTAAGTTGGAAGATGCATCGATCTAATGGGTGCAGGAGGTTCTCAAGCTTGATGAATCTCTTGCATCAGAGAGGAGGGAGAAAAATACACTCCAGGAGAACTGTGACGATTTTGTCCATCAGCTCAAGGATGTTCTAGAAGAGAGGTATTGGTCACCGCAAGTTGGAGATCACGCTGTCTGAACAGAATCAAGAGACATCCAACCTAAAGAGGACTTCTGAAGTGGAAAAACATCTCTTAAATAAAGAACTTGAGGAGTTGAGAACAAAATGTGGTCAAATGGAGAATGATTCTAATGACGCCAAAGCGAAG
>JAKTVD010000042.1:0-49743 GCA_030557035.1 Saturnispora kantuleensis | reverse complement strand
CTCTCATTCTCATTTTGGAGCTGAAGCCTCTCCGCAATGAGATTTTCCCGTTCAAAGTCCAACGCACGACCTTGCTCCGCAAACCTATCTCTCTCGTTCGTAGACTGCTCCACTTGGCGTTTTAATTCCGCCCACTCTGCCATTAGTTGCTCTATAGTGGGGGGTTGTGGAGATTCGGAACAGATATTAGCGAAGTCGTTCGTGCCGATTGGGGCGTAATAGGAAGAAGAATCATCTTCTTCCTCCCTATCTTTCTTCAGCTGGTCAACCCGGTTGGCTTCATTGGCATCATATTCAGGACCAACCGGTTCTTCGTGATTGCTCCCATGGAATTTCTGGGAAGGGTGCTTCCTTCCAACCTTTGGGAACAATTTCTTGATCCTCTGGCGCCAGTTAGAGCCAGAGTATTTCTTGGTAGTTTTGCCTTCTTTACGTGTGCTTGAAGGCGGGCAGTATGATCGAATTGAAAAATTGTGGGGTTGGATTGTCGACGATAATGGTCGACTTGGTGATGAGGGTGGGTGGATTGCCAGCTTTAATGGTCGACTAGGTAATGGTGGTGGTTGGGGAATTTCCTTGGCACCCCTAACCTTCACCACCAGTTCCGAGGAGGGAACTTTATTTCCTGTTACCTTTGGCCTCCTCATCACCTTCTTTCCCCAGCGAAGGCAAGCGTTAACATAATTTCTGGCCTTCCCTCTTCCCTTGCGGGGATGTTTAGCTGATGGTTTATCAGCTTTCCTCGAGTCCTTGTGATTCTGGACTTGAAGATTGCCAGGGGCGAGCACACGCAACGTTTCTGTGTTTAAAATTGATAGCGTGTCCTCTCTACGTTCTGGCAGATGTTCTGGCGGTGGTGGCGCCAGTTGCGGCGTCAATGGTCTATCAATTGTCTCCATTGATGCCAAGACTGCCGCATGCCTTCTCCTGAAGGCGAAGTGGTTGGAATTCCCTGTGTCCAAGGAAATTGAGGCTGACGATGTTGGTGCCAGCGGCGACTTTAATGGATTGTCATTTGCCTCCAATGATGCGAAGGCTGTCGCATGCCTACTCATGAAGGCGGCATGACTTGAATTTCCTCTGTCCAAGGAAATTGAGTTCCACCGGCACGAATTCATCGATGCCGAGGATTGGCTCCAGGCAGAGGAGCGAGATCCGTTGTCCAATGTAAAGTTCTCCATTGGTAAGCGTTCAATCAGAGAAGTTAAAGAAAGAAAAGGGCATCATGAGCAAAATTTGCCCTTTGCCCTTTTTAAAATACTTGGAGATGTCATTGTTCGATTGTTTTGCTCAGTTTAGAGGACCATTTGTATAGTGGCACCGTGTAGAACAGATGGAAAGCCTCAATTTGCACCTTTAGACGGAGACTCTTATCAATGAAAGACGATATGTGGATGGCAGATGACATATAATCAAAGATGGTCTTCTTCAAAATCCTACGAAAAGCTTCAGATTAGCTCAGATAATTGACAACAGGGTAGAGAGATTCCATTCCAATTCTAAGTCCAATATTGAATTTCTTTCTTGACAAAGCTTGAACTGATGGAGAACAATGGAAGGAAAACAGTAGAACCGAATGAAAAATAGGGTTCATTCAATGGAGGGTGGTTGCAAACCAATTGATATTGTTTTGTAAGGGTTTCCCTTTGAAAAGATACCAGACAGGCTGAATCAACGGACTTCATCCCCTCTTGAATTTGATGAACAACTTTTTAAACATTATTCTGTCCTGATATGAAGAAAGTACTTGAGTGTGATTGTATACCCAGTTGGTTGTTCCCATTACATTCCACCATCGCCTATCTTCCCCCTCACCCTGCGATGTCAACTCTATTCCCTTCTTGCAAGAAGTGAATTTTTCTCGACAATAAGAATTATGAAATCGCTTAATTTCGGTTCGGGTATTCGGAAATTCAGCGTGATAACCCCATTAAGCTAGCTTTTTTGTGTCTCCAGGTGAATATGGGTGGGCTGCTTGCATTTTCCGTCGCCGTCGCCGTCGCCGTTGCATCTTTATCAACATGGACAGGTCATTACCCGGTTTTTCATCCCCCTGGCAATATTCATCAAAGGTCCTCTAATCTGTAAAACCTCCAGCATCAACCTGAAAGGAAGATCCCAGCATTTCATGTTCTTCAACTTCCTGTCAAGTCCCTGTAATTGAATATTCAATACAGTAGCAAATGAAAGAATCCCTATTTTGATTTCCACACCGAAACAGGTATCTCACAATTCGCCTTAAACAGCATACACGCTCGTAAGGGTATACACGGGCCAAACTACCCCTCGCACGCGTCTCGTTGAGTCTGAGGGCGGTGTCAGAAGTTGAAATAGCCCTGACAACCAAAGAATCTCAATAGAATCTCGCAATCACAAAAACACAGCAATCTTGTCCTAACCCCTTTGGCAGCCTCTCATCCCTTTGGAGCCATTCCCAAAATAAATGACCGGTGACAAATGACCATGATGGGAGAAATACCGCTAGAGGTGCGAGGAATACCCTGGAAGTACTATTGTCTACTCTGCAGATGTTTCAGATTATGTATATGAATCAACCGGTGTTTGCCTCCATTTTTGCAGAGTTTAATCGCAGATCTGGTGACTGTTATGCTTCCAGCCCCGTGCGGGGATCTTGATTTAAAGGGGGGCCTCCTTGTGCCTATTTGGTTGCTCCAAGTAGGCTTTGTTCTCTGGACTCACATTTGGAGGGAACACTCATGATCGGAAGGGGGTGCTGAACTGATGACAACAAAAGATGGCATCTCCAACTGTATCCAAAGAGGGGGATATTCTCATGATACTCTTTTCTATTCTTAGAATTTCAATCAAGAGAAGGTTAAGAAAGAGAGGAGTTTCATGAGCATTCCAACTGTACATTCACCGTTGAGTATTCACATTTCCGAGATGTTTGGAGTTGCCATTCATTGTTTTTCTTTTGGTTTTGTAAGATGACGGTAGTGATTCAGTTTGTTACAGATGGAAAGAGAGATTCCTCACCTTCAAATGCGAGATTTTGTGAATGATGAGATGTGGATGGTGGTTGAGGCCTGGTTAAATATGAACCTTCCGAGGATGATTTTCAACAGACCACTTAACAAGTTTGTTAGGCAAATGGCGGGGTATCACTACTTTAGATCCAAAATGTGATACTCCATAGAAAAGAGAGACCTAAATTGGGGGATTTAACAATATCTAGCCACTGAGCTCTTTCATATCTATGTCTCCTATTAAAAGAAGCTATATTGACACCATCACTTCTATAATTTTCGTGTGCTAACCAAATGATGCCGTAAACACGATTACTATCAATCAAATGTCCCTCAGTACATATTTTGCTCAAAAGAAATATTCAAAAAGCATATTAAGGTATGTATTACCTCTTGCACTAGCCGGGCTTTGTGAATTCCTCAATTTTAACCCTTAGATTCAAGACGATTAATGAGCTGTTTAAAAAACACTGCTACTCTCACTGTGAAACACCACTCGAAGTTTCCCAGTAACTCAAAACTTACTCTGGAAGAAAAAAAAACATTATGCCACTAGGAAACCCACTGTGTAATATTAAGACTATTTAACAATCAATCGTACCACATCTTAATCAACTCCTCTGAAACCGCTGATGGGGTCAAGACCCCCAAGTCAGAAATCAATGCTGTTATATACTGGTGTGGAGTGAAATCGACCGATGGTGCATTCAAGAACTCACCGCAATCCTTTTCTATATTATCATTTGGTAAATCATCTGGTGATAATGGAAACAATCTCACAAACTTGTGAGATTCACTCACAACGTAAAGTGGCTTGTTTGCATTCTTGGCCAACACTCCAATTTGATATGAACCCATATGGTTCACAATACCACCCGATTCCGTAACACCTTCTGCCCCCATGAACACCTTATCGATTTTATTGATGAGGAATCCCACTTGCGAGTCATGAATAAGACTAACAGGGATATCCAACTCTTTGAGGGCCTTCACCATATCCTGACCCGTCGTTCCACTGGATGGTAAAGCCTGAGTGACAACCACCTTGAATCTGACAAATTTTGACTTGGCATGAGCCAACAAGGCAAGTACCACACGAGAGTATGAATGAACAAGGATCGTGTCGTCATCCTTTATAAATTGAAACCCAATCTTTGCAATCATATCTCTGGATTCCTTGGCTCTTCTTAAAAACAATTGACCATTCTCAACCAAGTGAGTCTTGCAAGACTCCCAATCGGAGTACAAATGTGTGTTTCTCAGCACAAATCTCGTAAACAAATCACAACCAGCGGAAAGCGAGACGGCATTGTGAACTGAGGCCCTCAGTTCATCAGTGGCCTTGGAAAGAAGAGAGATCAGCTCACTGAAAGTTGACGGCTGTTCCACCTTCAAAAGCGTCAAAAGCGCCTCAATAGCCGCCAACGGCATTGTGATGTCCGGATCCTCGTGTAGGAACTGCAAATACGTCTCCTTGATATCAAACACTGACATGTCACCACCTTTTAAGAAGAATTGGCTTCATAAACCACTGAAAAAAAAATTTCAGATTCAATCTGAGTTAGAGATTGAAGGAGATGTCCAGATATTTCAGGCTTCCCATCACTTTGGCGGCCCGTGTTCGACACCAGTCATCACAAGCACCAAAATTGGATTATGCAGGTGAATTCCTTTTGAAAACAGCATCAGATAGAGTGAGGAATATCGGTATCATTGCACATGTCGATGCCGGGAAGACCACTACAACCGAGAGGGTGCTCTTCTACGGTGGTGTGACTAGACGTATAGGGGATGTTGATGAGGGGGATACTGTGACGGACTTTTTAACCGCAGAAAGAGAAAGAGGTGTTACAATCCAGTCCGCTGCTGTCACGGTGCCTTGGAGCAGTGCCAAGATCAACCTAGTTGATACCCCCGGTCACGCAGACTTTGGATTTGAGGTGGTGAGATCTCTACGTGTGGTTGATGGGGCCGTTGTTGTCTTAGACGCGGTGGCTGGCGTTGAACCCCAAACCGAGAGGGTTTGGCAACAGGGGCATAGATTACCATCGTTGATTTACGTTAACAAGATGGATAGAGACGGTGCAGGATTTGGTAGAACGGTGCTAGAAGTTGTAGGTGCGCTCAAAGTCAAGGCCGCTCTTGTTAATATTCCTTACTTCAAGAATGGTGTATTCAAAGGTGTGGTGGATGTTCTAAACCAGAAGGTTCTTGTTTGGAATGAGAGTGATCCAGAGGGCAAAACGATTGATGTTCTAGACACGGAATCTGCGGGTGTGACACAGGAGGCCCAAGAGTCTCGTGCTGCTCTTGTTGACGTGCTCAGTGAATTTGATGATGACATTGTTGAAGCGTTTCTAGAAACGGAAAACCCAATGGATGTTCCAGCAAGTGTGATTGAGAAATCTTTACGAAATGCAACAATCCTCTCTCAGGTGGTTCCTGTGATGTGTGGATCCAGTTTCAGAAACATTGGTGTTCAACCCTTGATGGATTCAATTGTCAACTACTTACCCTCGCCATTGGATAAAGCGCCTCCATTAGTCACATCTCTCCAGAAAGTGAAAAGAAAGCCTTTGCAGGTTGTGGAATTGGATTCTAAGAATGACTCTCGATTGGGTTCAGTAATTATCAACAAGAACAAGAACCTAACAGCGGCTTTGGCCTTTAAAGTTGTCAATCATCCCACCAGGGGATTGATGACATATATTAGGGTCTATTCTGGTAAAGTGACTTCAAACTCCACCCTCGTGAACTCCACCACCGGTGAGAAGGTCAAGATCGGGAAGCTACTGGTGATGAACGGAGAAACCCCTGTTGAGGTAAAGTACCTTGCCGCCGGTAATATGGGTGTGATAACTGGTTGTGAAGATATCTCCACAGGGGATACATTGGTGGGTCACGCTATTGCCAAGACTGTCAACCAGTTGACTC
Organism: Saturnispora kantuleensis; assembly: GCA_030557035.1. NCBI lineage: Eukaryota > Fungi > Ascomycota > Pichiomycetes > Pichiales > Pichiaceae > Saturnispora > Saturnispora kantuleensis. The sequence goes on along the minus strand of JAKTVD010000042.1, from coordinate 43,822 downwards.
CATTGGAGACCAGCATGAAATTGCTTCCAATCACTGTCCCACCACCAGTGTTCAGTGTTTCCATTGAACCAAACACTGTGGCTGATAGAAGGAAGTTGATGGCCTCATTGGAGATGATGTTGAAAGAGGACCCGTCGCTTAAATTACACTTTGATGAGGAATCCAACCAACTGGTGCTCTCAGGTATGGGGGAGCTCCATTTGGAGATCACAAGGGATAGATTGGTCAATGATTTGAAGGTTTCTGCCGAAATTGGAGAAATCAAGGTCACCTATAAGGAAACTGTCACAACCCCAAGCCCGGAAACTAGCACAGGTTCCGACGGATTCGGTGTTACCTTAAGCGTCTACCCATATGAGATGGATCCCCAAGAGGTTTTGGAATTCCAGGAATTTGACCCCCAGCAGGTCCATCATTTAGATGATGGCAATGTGCTCATCTTTGGTCCTAATGCCATCCCTGAATCGATCCTTAAATGCTTGGACCTCGACCAGTGGCCACTGGCCATTCCATTTGAAAAGTTCATTCAGGCAATGATCTCTGGTACGAATGGTGGATTGCAAATGGGTGGGAGAATTGCCCACTTACCTCTACATTCACTTGTTGTGAGAGTTGAATCTTGGAGGTTACCACCATTAAATGAACTGGCAAATGTTGCTCCGCTTATTCAACTCACAAGACAGGCGATTATGAAGTCACTTGGTGAGTTGAAGGATGACAAGTGTACTTTACTTGAACCAATTATGAACGTCAAGGTTTATGTGCCGAACAGTGACGTCGGGGTTGTTTCTCAGGATTTGACAGGCGCTCGCCATGCGAAAATTCAGGGCATCAACACCTGTGAGTCAATGGAGGGGGAGGACGATCTTTACGCTGGAGAGGACCTGATCAAGAATACTTATGTTCCTCGTGATGAGACCATCAAATATATCAAGACCGATGAAGGTCAGCAGAAGATGGTGATTGTTGCAGAGGCCCCATTGAGGGGCATGATTGGGTACTTGAGCAAATTGAGGTCTCTAACGAAAGGTCGCGGTGGTGTTGACATGGATATCTTGGGTATGAGAAGATGCACCAAGGACGGTGTTAAGGACATTCTTGGTTGAATGATTCGTGTAAATATGGCATGTATTGATACTTAAATAAAAATAAATAGATATTATATTCAGTACTTCTTCTTCTTTTCATCGACGGACAATTCGCCTGCACCGGTATTGACAACAAGGAGGAGACCCCCGACGATACTCAAGGTCTGAAAAAATTCGTATCTCAAGTAATCCCTCCTGGAATCCTTGACACCGTAAGTCCAGTAGTGGTTAGTCCAGCAATTGTGGATTGTCAACATGAGGGTGAGAATGGAAGCGGCCATTCTGGTCTTGTAGCCAATTGCAATGGAAACGCATGCCAAGAACCCCACAATGATCACTGGTATGGTTGTGAATGACCAGGAGATTGAAAGTGCAAAAGAGATGAAAAGCACAACCAACATGATTCTACCCGCCAATAAGAAGTATTTCTTGTTGTAGTCTTTCGTTTCCATCATTGGGACCCCGGCCATTGACAGAGCCCTCTTATCTATCACCAAGGAATCACTCAGAGCTAATAATAACCCCCCAATCACCGACACGTTTCTCAAAAGGAAGGAGAAGTCGAAGAGAAGACCGTAAACCATGCCTTGTAGTAAAACAATGACTGAAAGTAGTCCTGAGGCCAATAAGGCCTGTTTACGCAAGACCACCAACGTGGCCCCAACCAACATGCTGAAGATGATGAAGACAAGAAAGAGTTTCACAATGAACTCGTAGACGTGTCTGAATGTTGCCAAGTAGTACACCTGTTCCTTCCACTGACTCATGATCCGCATAGAGTCCTCAAAGAACGTGGCAACTATGAGGAACCTACCCAACGTAGGCACAAAAGGTTTGATATTTGACCCATAAGTGTCCAAAATCGTGTCCAACTTGGCTTCCACCTTCCTCACGACCGGGTGGTCTGCCGGGATAATCGCCTCAATCTTCTGAAGCAACAGGTCTGCGGATTGTGCGGACATTTTGGTTGTAAATGGGAAGAAGAAGTTACCATTATTTTGCCACCACGTATGGAAGCTTTGGATCGCAGTGTCCAGTGTGTGAAGTTGGTCTCTCCCCAGCGGGAGGATCCCCCATTGAAGTACCTTGTTGTTCCTGAGGCCCCCCAGACCCTCAAAGTGGGTAGACAAAACACGCCAAAGACAACAAATCACATCACCGACGGGTTCTTTGACTCAAGGGTTCTCTCCAGAAACCACGCAGAACTCTTTATCAAGAACAACACCCTATACATCAGGGATTTGAAGAGTTCCAATGGAACCTTCCTCAATGATACCAAGCTCGAACCTTTCAGAGATTATGCGTTACAAGTGGGAGACAAGATTGATCTCGGCACCACGTTGGAATCTCAAATGGCCCACCGGAAGATCACGTGTTTGGTGGGTGGTATTGACTTCCTTTCTCTTGACCAGTACAATTCCAACGTTGCCTCTATCACCGACCTTGGAGATCTTCAAAACAAGCGGCTCGAGTTGTTTAATACTCCATTGGATGCCATCATCTTTGGAGACGTTGTTGATATCAATCTGCTTGATCTTCTCGAAAAAGCACCTGGTGAGGAAGGAGATCAGTCCTTTCTCATCAATGGACTTGTTCAAGCACTCAACAACGAACATCTTCAACAGCAGAGACTCAAATCAATTGCTAAATTCATTAAGAATTACAATAACTCCCTAGCTGCTGGAGAGCATCCTCATATATGGACGAATTTGAACACACAGATGCACGCATTGACGACCCGTCTGGAAGCCAAAACTCTTGAATCGGACACAATAAAGGCACATTTGGCCTCCAAGGAAAAGGAGAATGTCCAGTTGGTGTCTCAGTTGGAAGCCCTCAAAGCCCGAGAAGAGAGTAGTGAGAAGGCATTGCGTGAAATGAAAGTCAGAACCTCCGATGCAGTCTTCTCTCTTTACTGGGGGATGGCGATTGGTCTCATTGGAGGAGCTTCAATTGCGTATTTTATAAAATGAGTAATGAATCAATATAGGAGAGTGTTGTGGGTAGTTCTTTTTGGTCTAGGCTGTGAGAATGGACCTCCATCTCGGCCCTCATATGAGCAGACATGCGCTTGGTGAGAGAGGTCACCAGGGTGGAGGCCATCTCCTCCACGGTGGTCGTGACTCCTTGCTCAGCAAGACTGGTTTGCAGTTTGCCGGCCAGACCGCAGATGACGAGACGGGGGTCGTTGAGAAAGTGGAGATCGGGGCTTACGTTGATGCTTACGCCGTGACTAGTTATGTTTCGCTTGATGTTTAACCCAAGACTCGAGACCTTTCTGAGTCCATTATCATTGGCGATCCAGACCCCCGTATCCTCTGTAGTACATACCCCTTTCACACCATAAGCCTCCACAGCGTCTGCACAACTGCGTTCCAACATGCTCACAAAGCATTTGCTAGAGAGACTCTTCCAGTTGAATAGATCCCAAACCAAGTATGACACCAGCTGGCCCGGACCATGGTAGGTGATCTGGCCACCACGGTCGGTCTTGACGAGCGGTATCGACATATCGGTGGGCACAGCGGTCGCCTTGTCACTGTTTGACTCCCTCTTACCCCCCGTGTAGACGTGGTCAAACTGAAACGTGAGGATCACATTCGGTATGTCAAGGGAGCCCTTGGAGCCATGGATCACCTTGAAATCAAGGTGTCTCTTCAAAAGATGGTTTTGAACCTGGGTCCCAAACTCGTAGGGAACTAGTCCATTGAAGTGGAGATGAACAAGCCGTCTTGCGTTCTTCCCAGCCGGCTTGAAATGCTTTAAACAGGCTGCCATGAGGCCGTAGTGGAATAAGATGGAGCGGAGTCCCGAGCGGATTTCCCAGTGGGTAAAATTTGCAGTAGATTAGGAGTTTACCATGTCCCAATAGATTTCCCCGTAGATTTCCCAGTAGATTTCCCAGGAGGGTTTGGAATGAATTTCGCAGTAAAAAAATTGACCCAGGAGAGACAACACTAGCCCCATATGATAAAAATTACTGGGAAACGTTCACTTCTCTTACTCCGTCCCTCTCCCCTACAAAGATGAAAAAAGTTGTTTGTGTGGCAGAGAAGAACTCAATCGCCAAGGAGGTGGCTCGAATACTCTCCAGAGGAACTGCACATGTGTCTAACTCAAACGACAAGTTCATCAAGAACTATTCCTTTGCCTACGATTTCCAGTGGCTCAAAAACGCCCAGGTGGTGATGACATCAGTGAGAGGCCACATGACCGAGATGCGACCCCCAAAAGGCTTTGGCTGGGGGGAGGTCGACCCCTACAATGTGTTTGACTGCGAACTAGAAATCCAAGTGGCCCAGGGGATGGATCCTGTTGCTTCCAACCTAGTAGAGTTGGCCCAGGACGCCGATTATGTAATGGTCTGGACCGATTGTGATAGAGAAGGAGAATTCATTGGGGGTGAGATCATGGGGGTGATGCAGCGACCGGTTGATGGGGCATTGAGAGCTCAGTTCTCTCATCTGGAAAGAAACCATATAATAAGAGCCGCAAATCATCCTCAAAAGTTGGACAAGAATCAGATATCTGCAGTCAAAACGAGAATCGAACTGGATTTGCGAACAGGGTTTACATTCACCAGGCTATTGACCAATGGATTGGGAAACAAGAGAGAAAAAACGCTCATTTCCTTCGGTAATTGTCAATTCCCCACTCTGGGCTTTGTCGTTGACAGGTTCAATAGAATCAAGGAGTTTCGAAGAGAACCGTACTGGGGCATTTCGCTCAGCATCAAAGTTAAAAGTTCAAAGTTAAAGATGACGTGGACAAGGGGCCACTTGTTTGATCGATTGGCTGCGGTGGTCATATACCAACATTGCATTACTACAGGCATGGAAGTGAAGGTACTGGGGATCGATGATTCGCCAACATCGAATTGGGCGCCCCTGCCACTAACAACGGTGGAGCTGCAAAAAGATTGTTCCAAGTTCTTTAAACTGAGTGCTAAGGAGACTCTTTCCATTGCTGAAAAGTTATATCAGTCAGGGCTTATTTCCTACCCCAGGACAGAGACAGACAGTTTCCCACGAGGGATGGATTTGAGAAAGTTTGTGGAGATCCAAACGGATTCACCAATATGGGGATCATACGCAACAGATCTGCTTTCAAAGGGGTTGAGAACACCCAGAGGAGGTAAAAACGACGACGAAGCCCATCCCCCTATCCACCCCGTGGGGTCTATTGTTGGCAAAAACTTCAATGTTAAAGAGTCGAAAGTGTATGAATACATAGTCAGAAGGTTCCTTGCGTCTTGCTCTGAGGATGCCAAGGGCCAAAAGAGGACTCTGACTGTCCAATGGGGGGACGAAACGTTCAAGACAAAGGGTTTGACGGTGATTGATAGAGGGTATCTTGAGATCTACATCTACTCCGATTGGAAATCCAACAAGGTGGATATTCCCCACCATTTAAGGGTCGGTGATTGTTTGCCAATTGGGGAATCGAAGATGAAAGAGGGCGAGACGACCCCGCCCAAGGGCCTGACGGAGACGGAGTTGATTGCGTTGATGGACATCAACGGGATCGGCACGGATGCTACAATTGCGGACCACATCGAGAAGATCCTGAGCAGGGGCTATATTCAAAAGATCAAAAGGAAATCGATCCCCTGGGGGCCAGATGCCACGCTAGATCTTGAGCCAGAGTCGGGCAAGGGTGCTCAGCAGTATCTCCTCCCGACAAGGTTGGGATATGGGTTGGCCACAGGGTTTTCCAAGATTGGTTTGGATAACATTTCGCTCACAAAGCCGTTTCTACGGAAGGATATGGAACAGAGGCTCAAGATGATCTCCGATGGCCAATTGGAAGCCAACAGGGTCATTATCGATACAATTAATGTCTATAAAGAGGTCTACCAAATAACCGAAGGTCAACTTTCCACTTTGAGGAGATTCATATGACGTCTAGTGGTGGGGGGATATCAGGCACTTTACCCAACTGGAACTCATCTCGTTTGAACACCTCCATCACTTCCGGTGAGACCTCGCTTGAGTAGATCTCCCGGGAATGGTTGGTAGTGGTTGTTCCTGGTGAAGTGTTGGAAAAACCGGTTGTAGGTTGTTGAAAGGAGGCTGTCGAGCCACCAAAGGGGTTTTTCTGCCGCTGTGCTTCTTTCTGTATACCGAAAGCATTGTTAGATTGTGTAGTCATACTGGTTGATGTATGGGCCGAGCCGAATGGATTGCTCGATTGTGTTGTTGTGGCATTAGCTCCCTGGGCTGAGCCGAATGCAAAGCCTTGTGAATTGGATGGATTGGATCCAAATGGATTGGAACCCGCTGGCTGTTGCTGTGACTGCTGCTCTTCCTTTTGCGGCTGTTGAGATCCGAATCCTGAACTGGCATATCCTGAACCGCCAAATCCTGAACTTCCAAACCCTGAACTTCCAAATCCTGAGCTTCCAAATCCTGAATTACCAAACCCACTACCTTGTGTCTGTTGGGAACCTGGTGCCGCAGCCTGTGATCCAAATGAATTGGCACCAAACCCGCTCGTTAGGTTTCCTCCCGATCCAAATGGATTAATACCTGGATTTCCCCTATTTAAGCTCGCATTGTTGTTATTCGATCCAAACGGGTTCGATACCCCTGCTGCCTGGCCACCAAAGGGGTTCGATGTTCCAGCCGCCCCGAATGCGTTTGAACCCGATTCAAACCCTGGGCTTCCAAACCCACCCATTGCTCCTCCACTGCTACCGAACCCCGAGGTACCAAATCCACTGCTAGATGCTGGGCCCCTGTTACCGAACCCACCCGAGTTCCCTTGTCCACCAAAAGGGTTCGAACTCCCCTCTTGTCTAAACGAACTTGAATTTTGGTTTCCAAACGAACCCCCCATCCTGCCACCGCCACCACCACCATTGGAGTTCTGTGGGTGGGCAAATTTGCACTTACTGCCGAACTTGCAGTTGCCCTGTGTCCAGAATCGACACACCTGCTTCGCCATACGTTTAACAATACGTTGAGGAATTTTCGCCAGCTTACTCAACAGTCTTCTTTCTTATGGTGGACTCTTTAGAGGAATTGGAGCAGATATGGACAACGCGACACCACCCGCTTGTCTCGCAGGCGCTGGACGAGCTAGCGCGGACGTTTGAACGAAGGAGGGGATCACTGGACTCTTTTATTCGGGTGATTTCAAAGGTTTTCAAATTCTATTCAACGGTGCTTAACGAAGAGCTCCCCGGGTTGAACGGGGTGATTCCTGTGGAGAAGATTGTCAAAACACTCAAGCTGACCCTTAATAAAGAGGCCTCCTTAAAAGAGGAGTCCGAGTCAATCAAGATCGTCCACAAGTGTGTGATTTATATTGCAGATTTAAGCAGATATCGGACCCACGCCGCCAAGACTTACATGCCTAAAGGAGCGCTGTCAAAACAGGATAACAACAACTACTCGAAATCAATCGAATTATACAAGTTGGCACTGCTAATCTTACCGAACGGGGGTGAACCGTTCAACCACATCGCCATTATCGATAACGCCAAGAACGACAAGTTTAATGTTGTCTATAACTTCATAAGAGCTTCCTTGACATCCACCCCCCACATGGTGGCTTACTCAAATCTAATCAACATCCTCAAGAGACAGCCAGACCAGAATTCCATCTTCAAAAGGTTCATCCAATGTGATAAGTTCAAGAGAGCAGGGATCACAAAAAATGATAGAATGGAACTGCTCAAATCACAATTCTTGGTCATCATTTGCTATCATTTGCTGCCCGATACCTGGTCCTCACATCTTACAAATATTGGGACAATAGAAGAGGAATTTTACACCTTAATGTCAAAATTGGATTTTCATAAACAGATATTCAACGACTTCTATTTGAAACAATTGGTGATCTTATTGGGTGGGTTTGAGCTACTCATCGACCAATCCAATGGAATTGATTCCAACCCTACGATCATCGAAAACTACCTCAAATTCATCATGAGATATATGACCACCTTCTTATCCTCTGTGTGCAGAGAAAGTGATAATTATTCAAAGACTCAAAAAGGAGATACTTTGGAGTTTTCAACGTCACTATTACCCTCATTGAGATTGTTGGTGAACTGGCTGGACGCAAGGTCCCTACCGCGTCTCTACCTCGACCAAAATCAGGAGATCCCAAACCTATTTGGTGGCATCATCAATCGAATGTATCTTTTTTTTGAATCCCACAAAATCTCCCAACTATATGATTACGTTGGTGTTGAACCACCAAATACTTCAGATAAGACCACACAGTTACATATTTTATTGAGTGATAAACCTCAAAGACAACGGCTATTTAAGGAGGATATCACCGTAAGAGAGTTCAAGCCCGTCGGATTTCTCTTGAGAGATTTCAATGATGATAAGCTCTATGTCAAAAATGAGAGTGGGGTATTGGCTTTAATTGGTGAGTCCAACAAGATCGATAGGGCAAATGACAACATTCTCAGGTTGGTTGGGTTAACGGTGATGATTAAACACATTCTGAGGGATACATCCTTGAAATGGGATGAATCAATTGACAGGTACCAACTAATTCCACAAGAGGAGGAGAAGGTGGTTGTTAAGAAGTTAAAACAACCCCCTAGGTCCGCCCCGGAGCAATCCAATACTAACCCTATACCCCAACGAACCCCCAGCGGTGGATATGCTGGTGCTTCTTTCTCCAACTTTGATTCGAAATTACCTGCCAGCATCAAAATGCCACTTGTTAGAAAGGAGGAAAAGGAGGATGACCAGTTGGTCAACATGGTCAACAGTATTGTGGGCGGGGGCTCTGGTATCAATTTAAACCCAACACAAATGCCAACGTACTCGAATTATCCTCCAAATTGGTATTCTAATGGAATTTGGTCCAACCCTCAATGGGGGCCTTTGCCTCAGGCCCATCAGCCCCAGCAAAGCCCTCAACCTGTGCCAGTCAATTACTTTCAATATCAATCCCAGCACCATCAGCACCATCAGCACCATCAACACCACCAAAATCACCCAAATCGCCAAAATCACCACCAGCAGCACAATCTCTGAGCCAATTCTTTAACCATTTATACACTGAGTATAGTTTAATTCAAATTGTCGCCTGTTGATCCCGAACTTGTACAAAATCGTCGACTCTTCAATCTTATACACAATCTACCTTAATTCAAATCACCCCCGTTAAATGACAACGGAAGCAATTCCTCTATTGTGGTTAAGACAGCCTCTTCCGCAGCCTTATCTAACATTACTATCTGCAGGTCGTTAGAAAACTCCGAGATGAATTGTCTACAAACACCACAAGGAGATCCACATCGTGGTGAATCTGTGATCAACATCACCATCTTGAACTGTTTCCACCCCGCGACAATCGCTGAACATAGCGCACTTCTCTCAGCGCAGATAGAAACCGGATACGACGCGTTCTCGATGTTGAAGCCCCCAAAGATGGTTCCGTCCGACGTCAAAACAGCACACCCGACGTGAAATCCCGAGTAGGGACAATACGCCTTGGCTTGAAACTCTATACAGGTCTTGCGCAGCTGGTTCAGTTGGTCTCCAGTCACTCCCCGGGGTGGGGACTCCACCAGGCTCTCAAATCTCAATTGGTTCATGAAAAAAGAGGCGGTTGATAAGGTAAGTCAACGACGGCCATTTGATCCCAACCACATAGTCAACAAATTGTCCCACCTTCTTCACAAGTTGTTCCTTTGTGCCCTCGTTGTTGATGATGTAGTCGGCCAGCGCGCGTCTTTTCTCTGGAGCCATCTGGGATGCGATTCTCTGGCGTGCCTGGGTACTATCCAGCTCAGGGTTTCTAGCAAGAAGTCTCTCTAGCTGGATGTTCTGGTCCAACGAGACAACCAAGGAGACATGGCACACCCATTGTAAGTGTGTCTCAAACAACAACGGAACGTCCAACACTAGCACCTTTGTCCCCTGCCACCAATTCCACCACACCTGTTTGAGAATCGCCTTGATGATTGCAGGATGAGTTATTCCGTTTAGTTTCCCTAAGAGAGCTTTATCGCGGAATACCAACGCTCCAAGGACAGTCCTGTCGATCTCGCCGTCCTCTTGGACCAACCCTGGTGCCAAAGGCCCAAACGTTTTGACAACTTGATCGTACGCTCCTCCCTGTGGAGCTAGCACGCCCCGTGCAATAGCATCCGCGTCCACAATAGCAAATTCTCTAGCTTGAAGTTCCTGCGAGACGGTGGACTTGCCAGAGCTGATCCCACCGGTTAATCCTACAACGATCATTGGTGTGAAGAGAGGCACGTGATCTTTTTTTGTAATGGATCAACTCAATAGATGGCTGGTGGAGAACGGGTGTGATGTAGGCGGTGGCAGGTTTGTGAATGACCCCCAGCTTGGAGGCTGTCTATGTGCAGCTGAGGACGTTGAGCCGAAAACCCCTGTCCTCAAGGTGTCGAATAACTGTCTCTTGAACAGTTGGACCTGTTTCAAGCATTTGGCCCACTGGAATGAAGAAGTGAGGATATTCATCAAGACACACAGTGCAGACGGTATAGAGGATGATATAACTAAGATTTATGCCTCGTGGTCAATGGAGGAGCTCCAGAAATTGGACTCAACACAGTTGATTACAATGTATCTCTACATGGAGAGCTTGAGACCCAGCTCCTACTGGAGACCTTTTCTCAACAAGCTTCCGCCGCTGGATGACTTTGCAGAGCTGCCGCTGAGGTGGTGGTCAACTCCTAGAAAAGAAAATTGGCAGTTCCTGCCAAAATGGTGTCAAACCCACATCAAACAGCAAGTAACTGCTCTCGAAGAGGACCTTGCGGCAATCGGGCCATTTCTGAAGAAATACGAGGAGGAACCCATTCTGCGGTTTTGGCTTTGTGTAAACACGAGATGCCTATACTGGAACCCCCCTGCATTGCTTGGATTGAAGACAAATTCAAGAAATTGCATCACAATGGTGCCCTATGTCGATTTCATCAATCACCGACCAGAAGCAAACTGTGAGGCCCAATTGGTACGCTCTGGTTTTGTTGTAACAGCACTAAGCCACATTGAAAAGGACCATCACTTCTGGTTCACGTACGGTGGTCATGATTCTCTCTTTCTCCAGTGTGAATACGGATTTTGCATCGAAACCCCGTTTGACTATATGGATATCACCCACATTTTGGCACCTCTACTTGAGAGGAGAGTTCAGTTAGCCGCGTGGTTGAAGGATTCGGGTCACTGGGGCCAATTCACAATCGATAATTCGGGTGATTTGGGGTTCACTGCAGAATTAGCAATGGTGGGACTTTTCCAAGAGGACGGCCAGTTCGAAAAATTGCCAAGTGGCAATTGGAAGGTACCTAGTGCGATAAGAAAGTGCTCTCTGGGTGACCAGATTGGTGATAAATACAGAACGGCCCTGCAAAGATTGACTGCAAAATTAGTGAATAAACTGACCCTTGAATTGCAAGAGAAGAGGCAAAAAGCAGATGAGGTTAAGGATGCAACAGCAGTGAGATTAATAGATCACCAGTTGAAGGTGCTGGAAAGATTCGAAGCTAAAACCCAATTATAATTTATATACAATCAATTCCTATTCGCATATTTACAAGTCTATCGACGATCACCATCTCGAGTATTTATCATTATCCCCCCTGCTGGCCTTCTTATATCTGTCCCTGTCACCGCCTCTTCTGTATCCGTCCCTATTAGAATTTCCGTTGTTCCAATCGTTATTTCTCTTGAATCCTCTGCCTCCTCTTCTGTTGTTGGCGCCTGTATCCCTTCTTTGGACTCTTGGTCTAGCACCGGTGAATTCAACCACGTCCTCCAATTCATCAAAGTTGATCTTCATCTCCTGTGCGGTTCTGTAAGACATTCCCAATTTTAATGGCTCATCGAATTCATCTTTCGGTTCCCCGGCGAATCTTTCAAACATTTCTGCGTTATCCCTTGCCAATGCCGTTGTATTGAATCTGGCAACCTTAGGTGGGACATTTCTGTAGTTACCCAAAAACCCATAAATGACATCGTGAATGTATTCCCTTCCGAGTCTTTGGGTGATGGATTCGACACATTCCTTCATCTGAATGAACTCGGGCTCTGAGGTGTCCAGTTCCTCGACCTCAAACTCGTTGTTGTTCTTTTCCAAAGCCCTGACGAAGGGCATTTCAAATTGATTTGCAAAAAGGATTGCAGTACCCTTAGTACCGTTACGACCGGTTCTACCAATCTTGTGGGTATGTTGATCAATCTCAGAGGAGACCCCAATTTGGACCACTGTTGAAACGTTTGGGAAATCCATACCTCTGGCACCAATACCACTGGCAACCAAGATCCCGTTCTTTGCGGCTCTGAATTTATTCTGGGCGTAATCTCTTCTGGATTGACTCAATTTTCCATGGAAAGAATAGACAGGTGTTCTCACCTTGTTCATATTCAAGGCCTTACCAATCACGGTAGAAAAGAATTCAACGGCTGAAGTAGTTGAAAGAAAGACGATTGCCTTAAAATTTGGCTCATTTTGAGATTTTGTAACCAATGTTTCAACGGCAGAAATGTATGAATCCGCAAGGGATGGAGTCTTGATCAACTTTTGAGTGATGTTCTTATTAACCTCTTCGGTCTTGGAACCAGTGACATCAACAAATGGGAAGTCCTGACCAATGGCGGATTCTGCCAATTCGAAAACATCATCATTGATGGTAGCGGAAAACAGCATTGTTTTTGGCTTGACATCCTCGCGTTCACCTTCCAACGGCTTTCTGATTTCATTCAATTGGTGAATGATTTCCTTGATGTCTTCCTTGAAGTTCCCATTGAGTAATTCATCAGCCTCATCGATCACAATATTCTTCAAGTGGATGAACTTGTTTCTGAAGTTAGGTTGGTTACTCAGCATGTCCATAAACCTACCAGGGGATGCAACCACCAGAGGAGAAACATCACCGGTTTTGAAGTGGGAAAGAATACCATTGTATGAGGTTTGACCGATAACCAAAGGAATCAACGATTTCTTAACAGAATCTCTTGAATTTCTACCCCATTTGTTTCCTGACCCATATTTGGATCTAGTATTCTCCCTTGTAAGCTTGTTGGGTAAACAACCGGTGAGAACCTTCTCAAGAGACAGCTGAGTTTGTAATGCCAAATCTCTTGTTGGAGCAAAAACAACCGAATTCACATACTTGTTTCTGTTGTCATCTTCTAAAACAGAATTTATAATTGGAATGCCAAACGCATATGTCTTACCTGTACCGGTTTTTGCTCTAACAACAATACCGTTCGGTGATTCAATGAATTCATCAATACATTTATGCTGAACAGGCGTCAATGTGGGCCCCACGTTTTTCTGAAACACAGTCTTCAATCTTGGATGTAAAAGAGTCTCCTCAACAACCTCCGAGGTAATGATCCTTTTTGTAGACACCCACCTGATAAAGGATCTCATCTGCATTATAAGAAGATTGTGGTGAAAAATTTTCTTCAAAGTGAAAACCCCCTAAAGAAGATGTATTATCTATGAAAAATTTGGTGAATTTTGGTTTATTGGGGGGTTTGTGTCGGTGTATTGAACTACTGATGGTTGCTTTTATATAATTATGTAAAAATTGGTAAAATTCGGTCATCTTATCATCATTAATCCTGAGCATTTATCTTTTCGGCGTATTTTTGTGTCATTTCAATTCCGATTCAAATGGAAAGAAGTGTACCACATATTAATGCCTTCTGCTCACCTGCTTGCTCCTTTTGAACCAATTTCAGTCTTTTCTTTGGCATTAAGTTGAGGATGAACACCTGCCTTTTTTCTTTTCTCCGTCCCAAATCAAAATTGTTCAATGACAACGTTTATAGTGGCGACTACAGCCACAACGAGATTCCTAGCAAGCATGCTAGGGAAGAGACCTACTATTCTTCTTCCCCCTTCGAAAGCGGAGGCGTTTCTCTTATCGGACAACCAGATTACCTACCAAAATAGAATTCACAAGGAGGAAACATTCACGAAATCCACCAGTTTCCCGCTACGAACTGTGATTCCCCCAACAGCCAAAAATGCCGCATTAATATTGGGTGATATCAACTATGGAACATTGCAAGGGGTAAGTAATTTGTTGCTGGTGAACCCCCACCTCTTTCAACCTCAAAAGATAGCCAATGATCTTCAATCCGTGATGGAGATCCCGCCTACAGTTTGGGCCCTAAACTCTACACACGCATTAGCATTGGGATCTACCGGAGGGTTTGCTGTGGACCATCTATCCATGGGGGAAATTCGAGTGAGTAAAATAGGATCAGATTTGGACCAAGCAGACTTGAATTCCAATGTCATAAAAGATATACTTCTTTCTCCAGAGATAAATCCTCAGATAGAGACAGAGGAAGATTCCATAGTGAACGCCATTGATAGATTGGTGATTCACTTTGGTAAATTGGTTCCGGAGAAAGGATTGGAAGAGTGTCTAAAAACGTTATTGAAGGTGATAGATGATTTCCCAATGACACATTCCTCATTGGTAGAGTCATGTCTAAACATTGAGAGGTATAAAACTCTCATTGGAACCCAAAGCATAAGAAAAGACCCATTGCTTGTGAAAAACCAATTGGAGTACCTCCAGTCCATCAGTCCAAGTTCAACCGACTCCATTGCAGGGTTATTAAATTCTATATAGATCTTGTATTAATATTATCCGTATGCCAAACATGCTACTGTAACAGTCTATCGCTGACCGTTGAATGACCCAATGGGATTATTTTAGGTTTACCAAATGATCCCTCTCTGCGCTTTCTTCTGAGAGAATTCACCTCAATGTTCAGATTTGTCATTAAACTTTTCGTGTACTCTCTCTCAAGAACCAACTGACATCTTTCAGCCTCACTCTCTCTATATCTATCCAGGAGTTTGTTGTAGGATTCGCAAAGGTTCAAATAATTTTCTCTAAGAATATTGAACGATTGCTTCACTTGGACATCCTCATGGGGTTGCGTGGGTTGTGATTGATCGTTTTGGTGCTTCTTCACTTTGGCTCTTTTAAGTGATTTTTGAGTCTCCACGAGGTCCTCTTCCAATTCCACATCCTCGCACTTCCTTTTAACCCAATGGCCTTCCATTAAAGGTTCTGTTTCTTGCATCATCTGTTCTAACTCTCTATTGAGAGATTCCTCACTCCAATCCACCTCTAGTTGCTTTTCCACGGCCAAATTAAGCTGTCTAATATCCCCTAAATTGATTTTATCCGGGGTTTTCGGTTGTGTAGTTGATTCGGGTGATGAGGTGTAGCTAGGGGTATCCAAATCCCCCCTAAAGGCAAACCCCAACGCTAGATCATCCATTAAACGTGAATATTTGATGAAAAGAATAATAAAAAAATTTTGATGACAAAATTTTTGAGCCGAAAAGGGTAATAAGAATCCATTAATATCGATCGTAGCATCAACTTACACTCAGCAAAACTCTGGCATCAATAGATATGAAATCAAAACTAGTTTTAATTTATAAAGCTAATTACAAATTTATTTCAACTTCAAGGTGGTGTGACACTTACCACAGTATTGTCTGTCCTTCATGTTAGCCATGAAGATACCAGCACCACACTTTGGACATTCGTTTCTCAACTTAGTGACCTTACCTTCACCGTCAACCTTGTAGTAGTTCAAAACAGCCAACTTGACGGACTTGTGCTTGTGTGGGATTCTCTTTGGGGTGGTGTAGACCTTCTTCTTTCTCTTCTTACCACCACCTCTCAATCTCAAGACCAAGTGAAGAGTGGATTCTTTTTGGATGTTGTAGTCGGAGAGAGTTCTACCGTCTTCCAATTGCTTACCAGCAAAGATCAATCTTTGTTGGTCAGGTGGAATACCTTCCTTGTCTTGGATCTTTTGCTTAACGTTGTCGATAGTGTCGGAAGACTCAACCTCAAGGGTGATGGTCTTACCAGTCAAAGTCTTAACAAAAATTTGCATGGCTCGTCTGCAGGAGTTGCTTCTTTCTCACCTGGGAAACGAGAGGAATCGGGTGGTTATATGGGGAAAATAATTTTTCAGTTACCGTCGGGAGGCGAGCCAAAAAATTTGCGTCCATCAGGGTTCTCGTAAACCCTCATCGTGTGCACGTGACTTGTATAGGGTGAAGATGAGTAAATCAAGAATCGACCATATCAGCACCTTATTGCTCTGTTTTGATTCAAAGGATCCAACTAGGATTTCACTATACTCCCTTAATGGTTTCTCCCCATCAAAAAATATCCATCCTGGTTGCATTTGTTCAAATACCTCCGTCACTTGATTAACACATTTCGATCTTAAAGCTTGTAACTCCTCGTTGGTGGAAGGAACCCATCGTGGTTTCAATCCCCATTTCGTCCTGTCAGGCGAATCTGAGTCGAAATCCGGATAAAGGGACCTTTTTAACATTTTAACATATTCAGTGAGAGCCCGCTCATTCAAGTTATCCCAAAACAGCCCGTAGATGATATTGGTGACAAGGTTGTTCAATATCTTGACACTCAATGTCCACCGTAAACAAATGCTAATCATCAACCAAAGGATTGGGTATTGATACAATTGTGTCAATTGACATACCAGCTTCAATAACGGTATACAATCTTCATATCGCAAGGCGTTTCCGGAATCCTTAAAATTTATAGCCAATACTCTCTTCTGTCTTGCTCTTGATCTTCGTTGGTCCTCTTCCTCTTCTTGATTCCTTCTCTTTTCCAATAGCATCAGTGTTATCTTATCCACTATTCCCCAGATTGCAAAATTATCGGTGTAACCGTCAATTAAGGTCTTAACCACCACCCCGTCCAATATCCCCACAAGAAAGTCTCTAGTCATCTTACTTTCCATAGGCAAGCTCGTGTCCAGCACCTTGCCAATCACAATACGAGAATATGCCTGTTCCCTATTGATCAACCTATTGGAATCTGGTTGTAATTGAAAGAGATCATCATTAGCCTTATTAATCCAATCCACAATCAAATCAATTCCATCCCTCAACAAGACCACAATCCAATCATCCCCTAATTTCACACATCTTTTCGAAATATCCTTCAATAGCTGATCCACCAATGATCTGATCTCAAAACACAACTTGTCTTGGTCCCCCAATTCTAACGACTTATACCATGAAGACCACATGAATGTGTTTAACAATAACGCCATGAGGTGGTCTAATTCCAACTGCAAATCACTGCAATTACGCGTCACATTGTACCCCAACTCTTTCACCATCTGCTCCATTTGTTCCCTTTCAAAATACCGGTCTTCACGTTGACCCTCTTCATTACCAAAATTCTTCTTCCATCTCTTCTGCAACCTTAAAGACCGACTTCTCAGCTGGGTCCTCATCCACCTTCTAAAGATAAACGGGGGGAATCGCCTTACGTAATCTTCTTTTCCTCCCAACCCCATTTCTAATGAACGGTGAACCGATTCAGTTGGATCCCTCATCCACTCTGCGCCAAACAACGGCGATGCAACAGGTTCAGCTCCAGCGAGGCACAAGACCCACCTTCAGCTTTGAACCCTTCCTCGCAAGGGAGTTCAATTTGGGACTGTTTCCTGATAGACCAACATGTGAATACTGGATGAGTTCCACCTCCAACATGCCCTACGGATCTCACCATAAACAAGACGAAGGTTATTGTCCTCTAGGGAAAGACTGTCCATTAAAACACCCCAGTAAGATCTTTAAAAATAAGATCGTTTGTAAATATTGGCTTAGAGGTTTGTGCAAGATGGGACCCAACTGTGATTTCCTCCATGAATACAACTTGAGTAAGATGCCCGAATGTGTTCATTACTCTCAGACCGGACAATGTCAGCAAGCACCAGAGTGCATTTATCTTCATGTGGACGCCAAAACAAAGGTGGCGGAATGTCCCGATTATCAAGAGCTAGGGTTCTGTCCAGATGGCCCCAACTGTTCCAAGAGACATATTAGGAGGGTTCTTTGTGACAGGTACCTTAGTGGATTCTGTCCTAAGGGACCAACGTGTGAATTGGCCCATCCAAAGTTTTCCGTTGTTAGGTCTCAAAACGGGAGATTCAAGATTCAACTAGATGAGGACATCATCAAGAAAAGGTTGGAGACGATTGAAAAGGCCAAGGAAGGGCCCGAATCACTTTCTGTTACTTAATCTCCTCGTCATTGTATATTATTTCTCACATCTTTAATTCTCTTTACTGCACTTCATAAATATAATCATAAGACTCGTCTATTGTCAAACCTCGGTGATATGATTCTTACGCAATTCCCTCATATCAGGAGGAACCGTGATCCCCCATTGGGTTCTCAATTCATCTATATCTTTATCCAAGATCTCCTCCCACATGACATTGATTAGGCACACTCCCCTCCGTTCCATCTCGCTCGTGCATTCCAATGCCCAAGGGTAATAGATATTGAACAATCGCCGTCTTTCGGACACTCTCTTGACAGTCCATGGGGAGAACAAAGCTCCCATTCCTGCAAATGGCACCCCCATGTTCAAATACTCAAACCACTTCACTGCAATCTCACCCTCCCTCCAAATAGGCAAGTTTGCCAACGTGTGAATGAAGTCATGTCCTTGTCTGTATCTTTGAAACACAAACGCCAATTCTTCATCATCAATAAATCTGACATCGACTCTCGTATCTGGAGAAACCCCGTTACGTTTCATCCAATCGTGATACACTCTTCCAAATGTGTTGGCCGGATATTGTGCCAATTTACTCATCTCCAAGGATTCCGAAGTGATGTAAGGCCTTTCCTTCAAAATACGTCTTCCTGTCGAATCATTGAGCATCTTCGTCCGCAAATTATTTAAAAACGACAGTGTGGCCGTCGATTCTCCCAAGGCCACAATGTGATCGTTGTTTTCCGGGTGGAGAAGAGCCCCAATTGCACTTCCAGCAAAGATCATCACTCGTTCATGAGGGAAAAGAGGTACATGTCCAGTATAAAGAGGCGGAGATCTCTGTAACCATTGTGGAAGTTCCCTCTTCGTCTCTTCATCCAATAAGAGTTCATTTTGAGACTTGTGCTGGTGGATTTCATTGCTTTCCATTTGGTTTGCTAAATCAATATCCTTAGAAATCGCATTGTATGCCCAACATCCTATCGTAGAAACAACCGGTAAAAAGGAGATGGATCTATTTCCCCTCACGGTTCTTATTGTGTTACTTTGAACTCTGCTGATCATCTTACCGCAACGCCACCTTAGATTTCGTCAGGAAGAAAGAGTTATCACATCATTTCAAGATTTCACACATTAAACGCGTTTGGTTTGTTTACATTGAAACCCATGTCATATCAGACTACGGTGGCCTCATTCACGAAACCTCAGAAGAGAATGGTCTTCAGTGGTAGTGATGCCGATAGGGAAAGTTTGGCCCGCCGGGGATGGTGCTGGGATCCCATCCGGAGACTGCCTATGCGGGTGAAATGTTGCAAATGCAAAGTTCTATGTGAAATAAGTCCCCAATTAAGTGAGGATCATCTCAGATTGAGTGGCGAGTGCCCTTTAGCACAGCTGTGGGCTGTTAAAGACCGAATCAAAGTCCCTGGCGATTGGGAAAAGGATCCACTCTTTGGAAACCCATGTTCAAAAGAGGCAATCACGGTGAGGTTGTTCACGTTTGTGCCTAACACTGCCACCAGGTATAAAAACATAGTCAACCCTCTCTACTCTTGGTCCACTTGGGATCATTCACCTAGAATGGACCACTTGGCGGCGAACGGGTTTTATTATGATCCTGAGGTGCCAAAGGATAATAGATGTAGATGCATGTACTGTGATCTTTATTTAAAAAACTGGATCATTGGAGACGTTCAGGAGATTGAATCAAGGCACGCCGAAGGAAGTCCTAATTGCTGGGTCTTTCAATACGCACAAAGACAATACCAAAACCAAATTGCTCAGCAGGAACAACGAGGTTGTGACCCAATAGATAAGTTAATGGCAAGTTTCCTACCAAAAGATGTGGACGGACGACAAATGGAATATGACGGTGAGATCTCTTGTGAGGTTCTTGCCATTAGGGGCTGGGAATGGACACCCACTGTGGAAGCGTCGTTGATGGTGGAATGCTCTGTATGTGGATTCAGATGCAAGGCCCACAATGAAATCTACAGTAAGCACGTAGAGCAGCAGCTGTCTTGTCCATTAGCAAACATATGGATGGCCATTGAGAAAAGCGATTGGAGCAACGACACCATTTTCCACGACCCCGAGTCCCAAATGGGAGTCGATTTCCGTTTAGACACCTTTCCAGCATTGGTGAATGGTAGGTGGTGCGATAACCCGGATTCTCCATCTCCTCGAGTCTTGGCCAAAAACGGTTTTTTTTACAATCCACATACTGCCAATGATGACAGATGTACATGCATGTATTGTGGTATTAGTGTCCATGCATGGGACAGCGTGATGGAAGAAGAGGTTAAGAGGATACATAAGGAATCTCATGACTGTTGGGTTAATCAATATGGTGCAAAGATAGTAGAGGAGCCGATACACGTTCCTGAAAACACAGATCCAGAGTATCGAGTGGAAAATGAAATTGATGATCCATCTTTGTTTGATCAACCTCTGGAATTGGAAGCCTCTGGTCCCTTGCAGGATGATCCTCCTCCTCTACCCCGTAGCAAACACGCAGGCACGAGTGATGATCCTATCAATATGGATGATGAAGATTCAGGATTGGGGCCTGAAACTCTCAACGTGGAAATCGTAGAGCAGGACGATGTGGAGGATTATCTTGCAAAAACTTCATCTCCAAATAAACCTCCTAGTGATAAACCATTGTTTCCTGTCTTGAAATCGACGGATTTGAGTGAATTCTTTTCAGAAATGGATGTGGACTCGAGCGCTAGACACCCGGTGAGTTATTTTGATAAGAGACCAGGTAAAAAGAATGCATTGGAGGATGCTCGTGAAGAGCCTCCTGCTTATGAAGACTTCAACGCCTTCGATGGATTTGAAAATCTGGATCGAGAACATGAGCAAGCTGTCATAGAGGGAGGGGATCTTGAAGTGCCACAAAAGGGTGATACAGATGATCCACATTTGGAGAGTCCCACTGTTGTTGAAATTTCATCACATCAAACAGAAAACACAACTAATGAACCCAAATTAAATACCCAATCAAATCTAGTAGATAGCAATGCGAAGGAACTTGTTCCGATTGAAAACAAAACCGTGACAGAATCCAGTATAGAAGAAAGATTTTATGATGCTGTTGATCTTCCTGTAGCGGATTCAAATATGAAAGGCTCGGAAAGTATCAAAGATGAAATGATTAGGATGCTCCAGGACGAAATGAGGAAATTAAGGGAAGAAGTCAACGATTTGAAAAGAAAATCATTGGCACCGTCGAAACTGAATGGGATAGAAGACGAAACCAAAGGTGAGGTTGATGAGGCAGAAGATGAAGAGATTGGTGCATTGGATGATATGGAATCAGCGACTTTTAGCGATAAGTTAAAAGTGTCACACGACATTCGTGAAAGTGAAAATGTCAAGAAATCGGAAGTTAACGCTGGCCTAGATGTTGAAAACATTCCCCAGACTATTGCTGAAATCACTCTCCCCCTTAAACGGGGCAAAAGCGATATTGATGGTGACGAGGAGGATAAAAAACATAAGAAAAGATTAAAAAAGATGAAAAAGAAGATGATGAAACACCGCCAAGTGGGTGATACAACCGAAGATCTGCTTCATTTGAATAATTTCGTTGAAAAGAATGTGAAAAAGAAGCAGAGAAAGGAGAAAAAGGAGAAAAGGAAATCGAGGAAGTTGAAAAAGGGGATCTTTTCCCAATCTCAGTCTCAATCTCAACCAAGGCCTGATAATGAGGATGCGATAATTATCCCAATAGACCTGCAAATAGAGCAGGAAGAAGTTGAAGTTCCCAACATAAGACTTCCGAGTTCCGATAGTTGTCTTGTGGACCCGGTTGATGGGCAACAGACTCCTGCTCAACGATTTGTCCATAATAACGAGGTGAATAACAACCGTGTTTCTCTTGGACCAATTAAATTGGCTGCAGTTGAGGGGGACACTGAAGAGGTGTCACCAACGCTTCAAAAGTCTCTGGCTCGATCCGATACCCAAAAGCCGTCTCAACTGGACATCGAAGGTGGGAAGCTGGAGAGTCTTGATAAGTTGATGATGTTGTCCCCAATGACTGGGTTGCAATCATCTAGCCCTGTGAATTTACAGGGGTCCGCCTCCAATTACAGTTATCGAGGTCACAAAAAGATTGTCCAGAGTGAGATGATGAACGATTTCATAGAGATGGGTGATCAAAGTACACCTCATCATAAATCGGTTAAGGATATATCATTGGCTAAGTCAGGGACAGACCAGATGGATGTTGATGTGATTAATGACACTGTTCATGCGATTTCCGGGAGTCCGATTAAAGAATCCGAAAAAGAGCCCGTCGCTACAACGTACAAAGAGTTGTATTCTGATATTGTTATTGCTTGTGAGTATATCAAGGAAGTTCTTGATGATGAGTGTGATCTCCTAGGAGAGGACTCGACAGGCCTATTAACTGAGTTTGTGAGTGTTCTCCCTCTCAACCAGTTGACAATGACACTACGGCAATGGATATTTTACCAGCGCGAACAAGCTGAAGCTCTTTTAAGAGAGCGGTTTTCTCGTATGGAACGGCTTTTTGATCGCCAGTGTGGCTCCGCTTTAGAAAAATTGGAAAGTTTATAAATTATTCTGATTGCTGAGCATCTTGGACCAAAGAGGCAAATAGATTTTCCCCCATCGCTTTGCCATCTCCTCTTTTGTTATGAGTAAATCAATGTCCAATTCAACGAGCAGGTCGCCATCGCCTGATGCGGTGTCACTGTCGGACACCGAATCTCGTCTTCTTCGCATTAGGGCAAATTTTCCCCCTGGAACAGGATCTCCAACGGATTGCCCGCCATATAAGGGCGAACCTCAACCACTGATTTCCCTGTTACCACCGGAGATCTTGGCCATGGTGTTTTCGCATGTTCATTCCAAAAACGAACTTTTCTCAATAGTTCTCTCCTGCAAATACTGGGCGGGAATTGTGATTGATACAATCTGGTTCAGACCCGCAATTAATAATAAGAGATCTTTGCAAAGATTAACAGAGGTGATGAAAATGAACCCTACAACAACCTACTGGGATTATAGGAAGTTTGTGAAGAGATTGAACTTATCATTGGTCCCGCAATATATTACGGATGAGTTTTTAAGTTTATTCTATGGATCCACCAACCTAGAAAGAATAACATTGGTCAACTGTTCAAAAATTCATCATGAAACCATCTGTGAGTTACTCAAGGGTTGTTCAATGCTTCAATCAATTGATCTTACTGGGGTCAAGGATATTGAGGATAAAATTTATTATCAGTTGGCTGATCAATGTAAACGATTACAAGGTTTGTATGCGCCAGGGTCATCAAATGTGACGGGTGACGCAGTTCTAAAATTAATCACAAGTTGTCCCCAATTAAAAAGGATTAAGCTGAGTGATTGTCAACAGATAACAGATGATATTGTCTATTCGCTGGTAAAAAATTGTCCATATTTGGTGGAGTTGGATTTACATGGTTGTGAATTGATTACAAACCAGGCCCTTAATGAAATCTTTTTAAAGTTGGAGTCCCTCAAAGAATTCAAAATTTCAAGAAATAATGAGATTGATTGGAGGTGCTTCGAATCACCGACAGGTGCAATAATGTCCCTTGATAAGTTGAGAATTTTGGATTTCACGCAATGCCCAAACATCACTGATAAGGCCGTTGAAAAATTAGTCAATCTTGCACCAAAGTTAAGAAACATTGTACTATCAAAGTGTTCATCAATAACTGATCAATCATTGAAAATGATTGCTCAATTAGGCAAAAATCTTCATTATATTCATTTGGGTCACTGTAGTAACATCACAGATGAAGGTGCTAGAATTTTGATACGGTCATGCTATCGACTCCAGTATATTGATTTGGCTTGCTGTAACCAATTGACAAATGCCACAGTTTTCGAACTGGCATCTCTGCCAAAATTGAGAAGAATTGGGTTGGTGAAATGTTCACAAATAACCGATATCGGGATATTGGCATTGGCGGAAAATAGAAACAGTGAGGATTCCCTCGAAAGAATCCATTTGAGTTATTGCATCCATTTAACGATTTTCCCAATTTACAAATTGTTGAAGTCGTGTCCAAAACTTACTCATATTTCACTAACTGGGATTTCCCAATTTTTAAGACCGGATATAACTCGTTATTGCAGGGAGCCTCCGAGTGAATTCAACCAACATCAAAAGTCGATTTTTTGTGTTTTTTCAGGTGAAGGGGTTAATCTGTTGAGACGCCATTTGGCAGAATTGATTGAAACCACCCAGGAAGAGGATAGAGAGGCTCTGGAGTTGGCTCAAATTATTAGGGGTGTCAGTGAAGTTGTTTTATCACCACCTACACATGATATTTTACATAATTCTGCAAGTAGAAGCAGATTCGTCACTTTTAGCAGACAGGCGAGAGATTTTTTGAATGATTACAATTTGGAAGCAGTTCAAATTACTGAGGAACAGATTGGGTTCTTTTTAAGATGTGTTTTTGGTGGAATACCCACCTCTCATACTCCTATAATTCAAAGGTTTTTTCAATTGATGCATGATAGACCCGCTCAAGAACGTCGAAGGCAAAGATTGAGGAATGAGCTTAATACTAATACCAATGGTAACACCAATGGCGGTGTCACCACCTCCCTCCATTCTTCCAATTTTCTGGGTGATGTTACTACAATGGGTGGAGAGAATAACTTGGTTCCACCCCAGAGGATTTTGGAGCTGATCAACAGTACAGCCGGTGCTGATTTTGCCCACAGGATGGTTAATTTGGCCCGGGATATTGGTTTGGATGCAGGTGATAGGACAAGGCCTATTGGTTTTACCGATGCCCTTTTTAACCACCTGCTGATCAGAAGTACGATGGCTAATGGTCAAATAAATCAGATGGAGATGTCAAGACAGGTGCTACATGCAAACCTATTTTTAAGGATCTCCGCCCATTTTAATGCCCAAGACCCAAACTATGTGCCACCAGATTTGATTTCCCGGGATGCAGATGGAGATACCTTTATGGGTTGATTTTTATAAGCTTTTTAATCCAGTAGTAATTCCAATCATTTATATTGGTGCCGAGCACATGAGCATATGCGGGCGGAAGGTTCCTTTCTTGGAAAACGTCATGTCGGTTACTTCTTCTATCTAATCGTGAATAAGAGTCATCACCCCGTTTTCTTTCAATGGAGGATATATCTAGTATGGAATCCAATACCCTGGATCACTTAGTGGCTCCCGTGGAGAGAACCCGTTCAAGGAACTCTTTCCTTGAACGGGTCCTTACTAGAACAAGTACGATTATTAATGACATCAGAGAGGATAATGAGGTTGCAAAGGAATGTGAAAAGAACCATCTCGATCCCTTAGATCCTATAGTTATTCAAGAATATTATCCTGAGCATGATAAAGAGGATGATTTAACAAGCTTAGAATCAATAAAAGACAACGGTGTTACAAATGTTAACGATTTAATAAATAAACCCCCTGATGGAGGGTTCTGGGCTTGGACTACATGTGCTTGCGTCATGTCTATCAATGCATTTTCTTGGGGTGCAAACTCTGCATTTGGTGTTTATTTGAATTATTACATTGAAACTAATTATTTTCCCGGTGCAACGATGAAAGAGTATGTGATGATCGGTGGATTATTATTGGGGTTCTCCTTTATGATTTGTACACTCTCTAATACCCTAATTCAACGGTGGAATTATAAAATCATCATGCTCATTGGTACTGCCATCATATTCTTATCATTCTGGCTGGCCTCAATTGCCAAAACGGTTGTTCAGTTGATCATGTTTCAGGGGTTTTTGCTATCAATTGGTTATGGGTTAGCTGCAGGTGCCTGCTTTGTTATCATTCCTATGTGGTTTTTAAAAAATAGATCGGTTGCTCAGGGTATTTCTGCTGCAGGTGCTGGTCTTGGTGGAATCATCTTTTCTCGTCCCGTTCAAGTGATTGTGGAAAAGTACAAAGATGGGGGTGTTAAGTGGGCATTGAGAATGCAGGGTCTTGTCTGTGGTTTCATGCTAGTTCTTTCGATTTTATTGATGAAGGTGTGTAGACCCCTGATCGATCCTAAATTGGGAACAAAGGAAAGGCCGATGTGGAAGGAGATCACCTCCTTTTTATTTCGTTGGGATCTATATAAGAAGGTACCAATGGCATGCTTGATTATCTGGAACATCATTTATGGTGTCAGTTACTGTATTTTATTATTCTCATTTTCAAGTTATGCCACTGCAGTGGGGATGACATACACCCAAGGTTCCAATATCACAACTGTTCAATCTGTTGCTCAATTAGTTGGAAGACCAATATTGGGGTTGGTTTCTGATAGAATTGGTAGAGTGAATGCCACCATTGGTTTCACAACAATTTTATCGATTTTGGTTCTAGCCTGGTGGGTCTTTATTCGCAGTTATGCCGAGTTGATTGTCTTTGGCTTTATTGCAGGGTTTATAATGGGTATCAATTGGGTTAACTTTGGACCAATGACAGCAGATGTTTGTGGAGGTGGTACAACAGATTCCATGCATGCAATGTCAATGCTGACCTTCTCCGGTGGTGTACCTTTGATTGTTGCAGAATTGATTGGTTTGGAGTTGAGAAAGCCCAAGATGGAAAAACCCTTTCTTTACTGTCAAATATTGGTCGGCGTTGCAGGTTTGGTCTCTGCTGCGGTTTTGATTCCATTCAGAGAGTGGAAGGTCAGGAAAGTTCTAAAAGTCCAATTAGATCAAAAGAATGATCAGAGAGAGAGATTAGAGCGTCTCTTAGATGATAGTTGGAAATCATATATTGTGAGATCGGTTTACCCCATCTGTGTCTAACATATAAAACCATGGACAATTTCATTTAATGATTAATTTATATTCACTTACAGAAAGTATCACTCCTCGTCATCCTCATCGGCTTCCTCCAACCATTTGAGGAAAGGTCTAGCAGCTTTCCTGATGGTTCTACTAGTGGCCTTATCGGTGTATTTTGCAGAGATATGGGTTCCCCAATCCTTGATGACATCTTCGGAGACTAAGTCCTCATCGTATAACTTCATCAAAATTTTGGGCACCTCTTGAACCAATTCCATGTTTTGAGTGGCAATCAATCTTTCGATACCTCCCAATAAGGATTTTTCATGTTTATCGGATATGACCAATTTTGCCAAGATTGCCTTAAAATCATCGATCTCCTCAATGATATCTTCAGTGAATAACACTTGAGCCAACACTTCGACTGTTTCTCTGTCCTTCAAAATGTTCAATTCGTTTGCCTTTTTATAAATTTCCACATCATCCAATTCATCTTGTAAGAGAACCCATTTACCAAATTCAATGTATTGTTGTTTATTTGATTCCAAAGCCTGTAATTCCAAGGCTCTTGCCTTGACCGCCTCTTCTGACATATCAACTGCCCAATCATCATCAGCAACTTCAACTGGGGCTGATTTCAAAATAGACTCCTCATCTTGAGTTTCCTCGCCAGTAGTCTTTGACTTGTTTGCAATATCAGAAATTGACTTACCACCACCAACAACGTTGGCAGAAGCGGTGGCCGACTTCTTCTTCTTCTCTTTTGGAGGAGGATTTTTCAAGATGAATGTGACCAATTTCAAACGAGGATCAACCGTGGTTATCTTACCACAGGCTTTACAATCTCTTTTCAAGTCATCGTTCTTAGTCACTTCCAAAACTGTTTCCGGGTTGTTACATTCTGGGCAGAGAACAAACTTTTGAATGAAACCATCAAGAACATCTTGCAAATGGGTTTGTTCATGGTGACCATTGATAATGAACTTTTCGTTTTTCACATCGATCGCTGTCTGGGCACCCAATTCAAACCCAAAGTATTTGATAACGTATGAAACTGGCCTTGCTAAGGCTCTAGCAACTTCTTCTGCGTTGAGAACGTTAGTCTTCACACCATTACCCCTACCTTCCTTTTTTATTTGAAGAAGAGGCATCTTATAACGGTAAAAGGGATCATGGTTGTCCCTACAGATATTCACCAAAGACATTTTGAACGTATAATAAGGAGGCTCCAGTTGGAAAAATTTTCCAGTGCCAACTTTGGTGAAATTTCAATCTCCAAATGCTGAGCGGCTTGGTCAATTCAACCCATTGGTGAGTGGAATGATCAGAGATAAGCTTGTAAAGAGTACCAATATGTTCTTTGAATTAGTGCAATGATCCTAGTATAAAAATGGTTACGAATCCGATGCTGACTTAAAGATTTTTCGTCATCTTTATAAAATCTCTCTCTGGTAATCACACTTTCTTTATGGATCCATTCAACGAAAAAGACACTACAAAGTGTGCGGAGTTGATCCACGCCGTCATGGAGGGTCAGCAGTTGGAAATCCCTTCTTATAGGATGGATCCTCTTTACACCTCTCTCATAGAACTCTCAAACACTTCCAACAAACAGAGTGCTGGTATACAATTCTTACAGATGTTAAATAGACAATTAGGAAAACATAGGGACACAGGATTGGAATCTCATTATCTTTCCCTAATCATCACCCTTGTTAATGGACTTAAGCGATGGGTTACAACTCTAGAAGATGACTTTACGTTGACCACATTCCAGCAGCCTTTGAAACTGCTGATATCTTCGAAATCGGATGAAGGGTTAAACTCCTCCGCAATCATGTTTCTTGCCTCAGTCATATATGCCTTATCCTTCAAATTTAACAAAATCCCGCCTGCGTTGAATCTATTCAAAGTTCTAGCCAACACGAAAATTGATTCCACTCCGGTGGATCCTACCTCAACATTGTACAACTTCCAGATGGGTAAATGCCTTCTAATGCAAAACAATATCCGCAAGGCTCACGACACGTTCATTGGATGCTTGGGTGTAAATCTCCCCGATAAGTTGAGATTCAAGTTGTATACTTACATCTTCCCCCTGCATTTTCTACTATACAATGAATTACCAAAGAGGAGCCTATTTAACAGATTCGAGGAACTGAAAGTTCTCAAACCACTTTATCAGGCAATAAGTGATCTTAATTTGACAGCTTTTAATCAATTGGTTAACGATTTACATTATCTTTTGTTGAAATCAGGTGTGTATTCTCTATACTTGAGAATGGCCAATATTTTAGAACTAAGGATATTCAAACGGACATTCCAGGTGTGGAACTCTTTGGATCCGGAAAAAAATACCCATATAATACCCCTAGATGTTTTAAAATCGCCATTTCAAGACCCCAACGTTGATATCCACTACATCGAAACAAAAATAATGGGATTAATCTCAAAAGGTTGTATAAAGGGTTATATCTCCCATGGTAATAAGGTGATAGTTTTGAGTAAGAAGGATCCATTCCCTACTTTTTAAAAAATTGTATATGAATAAGAAAACAAGATAAATAAATTAAATGGATTTTGACACCAACAATTGGGTTGCCTTCAAGGCCTCATATTTAACGTTGGGATTTGGCGAGTTCATCAGGGTCATGATCTTTGTTTTAGCCCCTATCTTTGTTAAGACATCAATGATCTCAGGAGAGGTATCAATTAACTTAGCCAAATCATAGCACACAATAGCTTGGTTCAAATATAATTGAGTTTCATCAAAAACATCGCCTGTCTCTAATAACTTCACCATCTCTTTAACATACTTCCAGCCATTCTCCTTAAATTTATCAGAGTTATCCAACCAGAATTCATCGGATTTATGTGTTGGTGACCATTGGAATTCCCCATTCTTCAATTCATCGTAGTATTCATCCCATGTTGTCAAACTGGCAACGGAGTCCTCCAGAGTGGTTCTCAAAGTATCCAAATCCGTTTTCAACTCTTCATCCGACCACTTACGTTCGCTCAAAGATTTCAAAATTGGCACACCATTGCATAGTAGGTACTTTTTCAAAATAGCCTCATTGGTACCCAAATTAACTAATGTACCAATGGACAATCTTACAACCTTCTCCTTGACACCATCTTTGGCAATATTGAATAAAACCGGTATCAATTTAGAAACTTCCTTTGAGAATTTTGTATTGAATGAAAAACACCAGATGATGAAGATCAACGTGTACTTCATCTGAAGACCCAATGTGCTGTATTGGGTTATTAATAAGTTAGTCACATCCCCCTCACCGTACTTTCTAAGATATTCGACTCTAATAGATTTAAAAAACACAAGCTCCTTCAACAATTGTAAATGGATGTATATGTTTTTGTTGCCTTTAATACCATGATTAATTTGGTCTAAAGCAAGATCAATAATCTCATTGGATTCCAAATCTTGGTCCACAATGATTAAACATAGTAAGTAGAGTGACAAAATGTCCCCATTCTTAACCAACTGGTTCAACCCTGTCAGCTCACTTGACTTGAAATCCTCCCCCAAAATCGCCTTGGAGATAATGTATTGGATTAAGTCCTCATTCTGGGGTCTGTAACCTTCCAACATCGCGGTGATTACCCTCAAACCAAGATCCAAATTGAGCGGCTTGTTGGAGTCCACAATCTCGGCCTCCCCCGATTGAAGATATTGAGCGTTGATAAGTGCAGAAACTGAAAATTGCCTCTGTGACAGAGTAGCAATTTGATTGTTTAGATCGTCGCTGTCGATAGAGAATGCCATTCTTAAAGAGAAACAATCAATAGTCCAATCTAGAGATAAAATGGCGAATTTCGTGGTGAGTGCGGAAGCTATAGATATGCTCAGCAGGCTCAGCAGGTTCAGTTATTAGAAGAAAAATAGGTAAGAAAAAGGATTTGGAAATTTATAAAAGGCTCACTGGAAGGGAAAAAAGTGATCATTCATCATGTTCATATTCATGTTCATCATATTCATGTCCATGTTCAGCATGTTCATATCCATGTTGGGCATGGCCATGTTCATACCGTTCATACTCATGTTGGAGTTGTTATTCATACTCATATAGTTGTTGGTATTATCATTGGCGTTGTTATTATTTGGGTTTATCATCAACCCCTCCAACTGCTGTCTCAAAAGAGCATCCTCTAAGAATGGGTCATATGATGGTGGAGTGCCTTGTTGTTGAAATGGTTGTTGGAAGGAGTTCGAAGTGGAATTGGATCTGGATCTTGGGTTCATCGAGGATCCACCACTACTCAAATTGGAGAGAGATCTATTCCTATTGGTTTGAGTATTCCAAAGATTAGACATTGACGAAGATCTCACGTGGTTGACTCTGAAACCGCATTCATCTGCCAATCTCATCAATTGGTGATTCAATTGGATTGCAGGTTGGTTATTCAATAAATCCTGTAAAATTATTTGCACTTGCTTGATGTACAAGTTCTTATGCTGATGATCGAGCCAATTCAATGCAATGACTTTGTTAACTAAATTTGCGCCAAACGTATTCGTATTGTTACCAATAAGAGCGAGCAAATTTTCTGGCTCAAATATGGCATCTATCAAATTGGTCCTAAAATAATCATCCTCATTGAATTCCATTTTAAAGTTGAGAACTTTTAAGACCGTTAAACAACCCAATTTTGTTGAACAAACGGATAAGAATTGGTTATTGTTGGAAAGTAAGGCTGTTGAAATCATTTTGAATTTATCCACCAATTTGAATTGATAACAAGTATCCAAAAACCAAGTGATTATCAATGAACCATTTGAATCTTGACATATTTCCCAGCACCAAGTCAAGATACCACTTGTTATCAAATCGATAATCTCCTTGGTATGATCGTTGGGTTTCTTTTCAATAAATTCCAAACATGTTCTTAATGCTCTTGCTCCATATCTATTACAACAAATTGTAGGAAAATCATAAATTAAGGCCTCCCAAATGAAAAGGGAAGAATTGGGCACATCCCAATTCAGGATTGCTTGTACTAAATAATTTCCATATGTATCACACAATAAGTCTTTGATGAAAGGTTTCAAATTGGTTCCAATTGTTTTCATCACCAAATGTTTATAGTCTTTTGGTAGGCAATTGACCAATTTTTGGGCCACCCAAGTACCATTCTTATGAACAGCTAATGAGGGTAAACTTTTAACCAATTGGTTGACAATAAAAACGTTTATTTCTGGAGTTGTATCTGTGATCAGTCTTTGGACTATTGTGTTCCCCAAATAATCGGAAGCTATTGCTGGTAATTCAGACCCCATTGCTAACGTCAATTCATCCAGGTATAATTGAGAGATATCCTTGGAATCAAGATATTTTCTGATGTCTCTCAACGATGGCGTATCAAAGATTTTTTGATGGTTATGATGGTTGCTTGTTGGGATTGATTTTGGTGTAAGATTTGCGATTTTTTCAGTCGTTAAAAGAGTAAATGGGGTTTGGTTTCTGATATTGGAAATAAACAATTCCCGCTTTTCCTTAAACGATTCCACTTCTTCTAGTGCTGATTTTGAAGTATCTTCAACTGTAATAGATGGCGGTGGTGGTTGTTGTTGTTGTTGTTGTTGAGGTGGTGCTTGATGTGTATTCATCATATTATCATTCAATATCGAGGCAAATGATATAACACAAGGGTAACCGGGAGCCAATTCTTTTGTATTCAAATGGGATTTACACACAATTGCTGAATTAGTATTGGCAAACTGTGCTATGATCACTCTATCTATTTGATTAGAGCATATGACCGATTTTATTGAAAGTATTTGACCAAAGGGTGATAGAATTCTATTGAAATTGGCGGAATTTGTCAGCTTGGGATCTTGAGGCACATTCAAAAAAAGCAGAGTATTCGATGGACAGTTATTGGAGGAAGAAGAGATTGAAACTTCAACCTCCGGAACATTATCCATCAATACTGGTTGATTCGAGATGGAAAGGGATCTATCCCTGAATTCGGCACCCACCATCTGTTGATGTTGGTGAATGGTAGCTTGCGGTATTCTGGGTAGCGTGTCTGCCCGATGTCTTGTTCTGGCCCCCAACTGGGAATTCATTTTGGAGCTAACTGGAAGTTTCGGGACGGCGAAATGTTCGGTGGCTTAAAATAGGAAATGGGTGGCTCTGGTTGGGGCTTACATAATTTTGCACGTGATCGATTTGGGACTAGTCTGCTTACGCAATCACCGACGTCAGTCACGTGACTTTCTCTCTCTCCTCCCCCTCACTTTCTCGTGCAAAATTTACTTCTCTCCAATTGGTTGAAACTTGAATCACTAAACTCAAAGTATGGCCGCCGCTGGTTTGAACAAGCAAGTGATGCCCCAAGCGGGCCCGTTTTACCGTTACAGTGCTATTGCCCTGGGTGCCACAATGTGGTTCTGGATTTTCTACAGAGCGAAACACGATTGGAAACATTGGATTGGTGCCCACGATTGATCGCTTTATATTACTATATCACTATTTATTCTAAAGATCCCTAAATTCAATACCTTTAATATACACATATTTACCCATCTATTTAAATAACTGTTTCGCCTTCTTCCAAAGGTTCTGCTTCTTATCGTTTTCTTCATTAGGAAGAACAATGTTTCCCATTCCCCCACGACCTGTGGAGAAAACAGGTGCAAGTTCGTCTCTTCTATGAGTACTTTTGGATCTTGACCTGCTCCGTTCCAGTTGTCTCTCCTCTTGTCCAACTGTGGCAACATTACCTCTACCGCCACGTCCAACGGAGATAACCCTGTCTGGAGTGTCTTCTCGAATGCTCTCCTGAACCGTCTTCACCTCGGGACGGCCCCTGATGATATTTCCTCGGCCCCCCCGGCCTGTTGAGATGATGGGGGACAATGTGTTCTCGTTTGTCATTAGAAGAAGACTGATGTCAGAATGGAAAAAAATCGGATAGAAGCCCTTGTTCAGGCCAAATGAATGGGGGCAATGATGCTGTATACCCTATCAACTACCCCCCCAGGGAATACCAGCTGGATATGACAACAAAGTCGTTTGATACTAACACTTTAGTATGCTTGCCAACTGGTTTGGGTAAAACATTGATTGCTGCAACCCTAATTCATAATTATCTTCATTGGTTCCCAGGAGAGAAAGTGATCTTCATGGCACCCACAAGACCACTTGTGGCGCAACAATTGAAAGCATGTTGTACAACAGTGGGTTTACACCCCTCAAAAGCAACTGTCCTGATCGATAAGGCTATCAAAAATAGGCCTGCTTTATGGCTAGATGGAAACCTCTTTTTTTCTACTCCCCACGTGGTTCTTAACGATCTGAGAAGAGGTACTCTCAACCCAAATAACATCAAATTACTTGTAATAGATGAAGCCCACAGATCTAGAGGAAACTACCCTTACACCAAAATAATCGAACATCTTAACAATTTAGGTCTGGAAAACAAATTCAGGGTCTTAGCACTTTCTGCAACTCCAGGGGTCGATTTAGAATCGATCCAGCAGGTGATCAACAATTTAAACATTTCTCAAACATTAGTGAGATTAGATGATTCCCCAGATGTCAAAAGATACATAAAATCAAAAGAAATGGTGACACATGAATGTCAAGAACTGCCAACGTTCAATACGATCAAATCCACCCTATTCAAAGTGATCCAACCCACCTTGGATAAATGCTATAATCAAGGAATTTACCCTAGTAAGGATCCAAACCGCATAAATCATTTCATCGCGATGCAAAGTGGTCAAAAAGTGATGGCCACAGGAAATCAAAACACAAAATATACCCAGTATGCGCTGCTTCAACTGCTTTCAATTGTAGGTCTCTTATTACAGAGGTTAACAATTTATGGTGTTTTGGCATTTAACGACATGTTGTTTGAAAAGCTACAAGAATTTAAAACAAAGTGGGAATTACAGAAAACTAAAAGCAAGGGACTTCACTCCTTCTGGTATAGTGATGGTATCCAAAAGGTGGTAAAAAGCACCACTTATCTAATAGATGCAAACAAAGGAAACCCCCTAGGGGATTGGTGCCACTCAAAATTCCACTATCTTGTAGAAGAATTGAAGACTTTTTTTGATGAGCATAAATCCACAAGTAAATGCATCATCTTTGTTGAATTAAGAGACGTTGCTCTGTCAATTGTGAAGGAAATAGAGGCCTCAAGAGATGATTTAAAACCTCATATCTTCATTGGTCAATCTAGTGAAAGAGATAAATTTGACAAAGTGGAATACATAAGGAAGAATGCAAGTAAGAAAAAGCAAAAAGAGTTATTACCGGGCCTGGAGGGTGAGAGTCCTGAAAATGAGGTTATTGAAAATGATAGACTGAAATCCTCGATCAAAGCCCACAAAATGGGATTGAAGCAAAATTCCCAATCAGAAGTGCTGGATAATTTCAAAAGTGATAAATATAACATTCTTGTGGCAACCTCAATTGGTGAAGAAGGTTTGGATATAGGTGAAGTGGATTTAATCATTAATTTTGATTGCACCTCCTCGGTGATAAAGAACTTGCAAAGAATGGGTAGAACAGGCAGAAAGAGAGAAGGTAAAGTTATATCTCTATTCAGTGGTAATGAAGAACAGAAATTTAATACGGCATGGAACAAATATCAATGGATACAAAGAGAGTTACAAAAAGGTACCACTTTGGAGTATTTCCCGCAGAATAAATTGCTCTCTTTTGCACCGAAAGTTATCATGAAACACTTGGAGGTGGAAATAGATGAGAATGAGGATGCGGAAAAGTTGATTGAAAGGGTGGTTAAAATGAACAAAAACGAAAAACAAGGTGGTAAAAAGAGAAAGGTGGCTGATCAGCCAACAATTAATTGGATCTCGAAAAAGGGTGGGTTCCAGTCCAGCCTCACATTGGACAAACCAGATTGTGGAGTGGCCAAGAGAAGTAAAGTCGACATTCATTTTAATAAATTCAATGATGAGGATGATGACCTGCTTTCAGATCTATTTGATTCTGTTAAGAATATAAATGGTACAAAGGATATAAACGGGGTTCAAGAATTGGAATTCGAAAATGATGTCTTCTCTGATGACGAAGATAACGAATCTGCTGGTGGTAAGAAGACCGGTGAATACAGTGGGGGTGGCGCCATCATTGGAGAACCGGTTGGCAGCGGCACCCGGCCAAGAACAGGCCCTTTTGCATTGGAAATAGATGATAACTTTTCCGATGATGATGACAATGATGAATTGATAAAGGTGTTGGGTGGTATTAGGTGAGGTAAATGTGGATTCAACCCAGTATTACCTTGGGGGTAATACTGGGTGTGTGAATAAAATTGAGGTGGAAATTGTTGCAAATTGTGTGGTGGCCGAAAATTGGGGGGCATTTGTGGCAAACGATGAGGTTTTAATATATGATGTGGGATATGATTTTGGATGGCATAGTGGGGAGGATTGACTTGTTTTTGGTCCTGATTTCCACCCAACTTTTCACTTTTCGGTTTTCGACCCCTCTTCTTCCCCTCTCCAGGTGCAAGACGATGAACATATTTACACTTTTCTCTCTGAGATAGTGGTGGTAACTTTGGTCGTCCCCTCCTTCTTTTTATTGGAACTGGTTCATTCTCAACTCGGGGTTCTCCTTCCACCTTAGCCGCTGAATTTGTATTATTAGAACTTGTACCATTATTGATATCACCAATACTGCCTGGTTCATTATAATTTCCAATTAAAATATCCTTTCTCATATTTTGTTCTGATTGATATATCCTTGGAATCTTCCCCTTTCTATCTTCCATTCCTATTAATAATCTTCACTCAAAAGAAAAATCCGATAAAAAAATAAAAAAAGAATAAAAATAAAAATTTTTTTTCTTCGATGGCAATAAGAAAAAAACGGTTTTTATGTAAGCTTATGTAATTTGACACATTCATTACGTAAACTATATGGCCAAATGAGGGAATAAATAGGGTAAAGGAAGCCAAACCAGGTATCAACAATTATCCATCAATTAAAGTTTTATTGGTTGCCAATATAAGAAATGAACCTCTTGCAGAAGCACCAGCGGTTTTATTGATATAGACCACAGATGAATTAGAATGTAAATCGCCAATAATTAAAAGAAAGTAAAGGTCCAAGGGGAATTTTTCGTGTATTATTTTTTTTTGGAATGAGAATCATGAATCTGGAAGAGAAAAAAACGTTGTTAAATCTGGATGTTAATCATGTAGCTTTGTGAAATGACGAATTGAAACCGTAGCTTACTAATAATTAAGAAATTATTAAAAGAGAAGAAATTTTTTAAAGTTACTGGTTATTTCACTATCATATGGCCATTTATCATCCAAAAATTGAGATCTCAATAATTTCTAAGTAATAGCCAAAAATTCATTTCCACTACCATGAGCACCAAATCCAATGCCAATAAAATTCCACAAAAAGGAACCAACCTCACAAGGACCCAACTATTATTTTACAATTTACAAGGATCATTATGGCAAATAAATGCAATATATAAACAATATACCTCTTTTTTGATCTTTTTTTTGTCACATGCACCCGAAGAAAAGGATATAGAACGAAGAATGGTTTAATGGAGGATTGTAAACCAAATTCATTCAGCTGATGAATAACCCAATTTCAAAACAAAGAAAACCAACAGAATAACCATATTACCACAGTATAACCAACAGAATGACGAAATCAAAATGCCTAAAATGAAACCACCAGAAACCTAATCATGACCTGCAAAGCTGAAGAAAAACAAATCAAGCCAATAAGAAACAGTCCCAAACAGACGACAGAAAACCCCCAAGAAATCCAGGGTATCCGACCATCGACGCCACACACAGGGGTAAATAGATCACGGCAACCATTACATGACCATCATTCAGAGAACGCCAGGCTTCAAGCCCGACCGGTGAACCAAAGACGAGAGAAAACCAAACGCAGAAGAGGTCAAAAACCCAGGTTCGAATCCCCCAGGACTTCGACTCAGAACACTAAATCAGTCAGACATTGAAAAACCACTACGGTCACCAATCACCGGGGGATAATCCATTATTGGAAACAAGAATACAACTGCTAGATGAGCGGACTCGGTGCTCAGTTTATAAGCTTGTTTCCAATGCTGGACAGCCCAGAGACCATCACCAATTTAAAACTCTGATAGGATTATCATTTCAAAAATTGTTGAGAATTGTCACCTTAAACCTTTACCAATGATCCTACCCGTTTTAAACTGAATGATGCACCTCTGAGTGGTGGCAACCTCCAAATTGATCGGGACTATCAACATCCTTCCAATGCATGTCCTTTGCCTCTATCCCGTGGATTTCGAATGGCTTCTATCATTCTCCCTCGCTCTATTCCCCCCCCCCCCCCCTTGCCCGATTATACCAAATTGAACTCTAAACCCAGACTAATCCCCTCAACAATGCTCCCTTTTGATATTCGGTCTATCACCTCCCTGCATTTTATCTCCAGTCATCGCCCCAGATTCCCCCATCCGTGGTTTGCATTCCCTTCCTCCCTTCAATTCCATTTCTGTCCTTCCCAGCTGATATTGTTCTGCTCCATAGATTCCATTTGGAATAATGAGACAGGACTCGAATATCCTGTAATCCAGATGACTAGTACGTGATAGATAGAATCCCTTCAAAATGTTGGTTGGTTGCAAAAAAAGGTGCCTTATGGTTTCTTAGAGTGAACTATCACCCAGCCCTTACTGGGATGTTTAATAATGGTCTCGACCTTCTTTTGCGAGCCTCCTTGGTAAGCTTTACATTTTCAGGGATTCAGCCACTGTGGCCTCCAAGTTGCAGTGGCAAATGCACCGCTGTTCCAAAACATCCTTTTTGAGTTGATCAACACATGTGAACAAATCGTTACGCTTCTCCTGAAGGAATACCTTCTCCATCCTCTCCAATTCAAGAGATTGATCTAGTCTCTGAACCTCTTTTGCGCACCGGATCGATGTCGTTTCCATAAGAACATCGATTTTGGCCTCTCGAGAAAAGTCCGTCTTGAGTTGACGATTGGATGCGATCAACTCATCACGCTCCTTCTTCAAGAGTCCCCTTTCCGCCTTTTCTGATTCGAGAGACCTTTTCAATGAGAATATCTCCCCCCAAATACCAGTATTATTGACGTCCACCAATTCGCCCTCAGCTTGGGGAAAGTTGGCTTTAACCCGAAACCTTTTGCCCTCAGTTTTGCGCTCATCTTGTTCTGTCGAATGATCAGGGGGAGGGTTAGTTATGACCCTAGACTCTCTTCTCATCTCATATTGGTTCTGGTCTTTGTTCATCTGATCAGTTTCAGAGAAGTTGGCAGACTGTTTTTTGGCCCTGGTCATTATGGCCTCTTTCCCAAGTTAACGAAACATTTGAAAAATCCCTTTACCTTCTCTGTGGCCTTCGCCATTTTACCCTTAGCAGGATTTAAAGGAGGTGATTGTAGCGGCCTCATTTTATGTAAAAGCACAGGGTTTCTTCTCCTGTCGGCCAGAGTTTGTTTTGCGGCGAGAGTCTGAGTATACGCCTTTTCCATATCTCACCTGCCATATACCAACCTGAAACGGGTGCAAATCTATAAGTAATTGATTGAGTTTGTTCCATTCCTGATAGATGTCTTTGCTAGGAACAATAGAATATAAAGAAAGAAATAACATCATGTGCATATTTTGCCCTATTGTCTTTTGCCCTTTTTGAAGACGGTTGGAGACGTCGATCGCCAAAATTTTGCTTAGTTTAGAGAGCCATCTATTTGCTAGCTGATTTTGATCCCGATAGAAAGCCTCTTTTTGCACTTACGCATCAAAATTGATCGGATGATCGTTAAGGCCTGATCAGATCCATTGTTCGCTAAGGTGATACATTGGATTTCTGTTCAAGGCTCTTGTCAAGCACTGCAATGTATGGTGGGGATTGTTGAACCTTAACTTCATTGTTGAAGCATAAATCTCATGGAGAGTAGTATAATGAGAAAACCCATTCAAACAATAGGTTAATATCTAAGCGGGCAATTTTTACAAAAATATGAGACTACTTACGCATGCCACTGATATTATAAAGACGTACTTTTTACCATTAGGGCTTTCTTCGAGAAATCGTGTATCATCTGAGCGATTCTGACCAGGAAACTTAATTGTTACATCCTAGCATAGCTTTTACCCTCAAATGTTTGCAATTTGGATAAACAAACTCGTTAATTTCTCAAGCTCCTATTTGCATTTGAATACCGTCATTTGCTAACATGTTTAAATTGTTCAGGCGTTGGGGCTAATAATTTCAACTCAAATTTAACCTTCCTGTAATATGCCATTCTCAAGAATTGGATTCTAGAAAAATTAACTCCATTTAATTCTCCTCTGATCCATTCTCTGAATTCAATCCACGCAATATGAAAACTGAAGAAGAAATGAAGTTGGACCTCCTTGCTGGTAGATTCCCATTTGGGAATCATCTATTCTATTTCGTTCCAAAAAAAGAATGATATGTATTGCTCCTCCGTGCGTTCAGTGGCGCCTTTGTCGTTAGCGACGATTGCTCGTCATCTGTTTGTACCTTTTATTTTGACAACGTATCCGAAAAGAATTGGAAATTTTCACTTGACAAGTGAAAATTTCAAAATCGCTTATTTCGGCTCGGGTAATGGGTGAACTTTTTTGCATCTTTTTATATTAAATTTTGAGACCAACTAATGGTCATTTTTAATACCAAAGAAAAATATTTTGTTCATTCCACATCATCCAGTTGTAATAATATTCTTCAAGCAGTGATCTTAACTTTAATTCATTCATTATTAAACCAAATTATACAAGAGAAACGTCAACCATGATATGAAAAAAAAATAAAGCTTGAATTCAAAGGAAGTACTCGGTATTTGTCTTTGAAGATTTATTTGGCGGAGACATTTTCAGTGTATCATCAGGAACAGCAGAAAATATTTGAAAGTTAATGTTCAATTCATCATCAACCTTCATAACACTTGCAACGTTACCACATCTGTAACAATAATTTGGTGCAGACCAGACAGTAACAACATCCTTTTCGGGGAAATGGTAACGGAACCCTTCCATCACCAACTGGTGAGCCCTTGCTATCAAAGATAATCCGTTGATATGATTAAATTCTCTCGCCACTTTAGCACCGAATAGCCAACCTGCGCCTCTTGGTGAGATTGCCCAGGTTTCCACGTTATCCGGATCTGACCAAACAAGATCACAAAACCCACCCTCATGGGGAACCTCTTGAGCTCTTGAGAGAACCCTTATTTGGTCCAACATTCTAATTTCGGGTGATAGTCCTCCATGTATGCAAAGAATCCTTCCATCGATAATAGCGGATAACGTTAAAAAGTCAAAAACTTGACAGCAATATTTCCAAACCATTGTGGATCCATACTTATTCAGACATTCTTCATAAAACCCATAAACTTGCGTTATCTGTCTAGACTCATGGTTACCTCTAACGAGTGTTATATGTTGGGGAAATTTCACCTTTAGTATCATCAATAATGTAAATGTTTCAAGTGAAAAGTATCCTCTATCAACGTAATCCCCTAGAAAGATGTAATTTGTGTTCAAATTACTTCTTGATGGAAATCCTCCCGCAATTTTAAACAATTCTAGAAGGTCATGGAACTGACCGTGGATATCACCACACACTGTAACTGGTGACTTCACCGGTTGAATATTTGACTCTTCCATCAATAAATCCTTGACTCGTTCACAGAGTAACTTCATGTCCCCTTCGGGAAGAGCTTTGCAGTTTTTGATCTCTTCAAACCACTGATCAGGTCCCCTCTCCGTCATATGGATTGTGGTCAATTGGCGAAGTGGGTGACTTTTTACCACCGCGCTCTCATTTTTTCCTCCCCCAGTCCTCCTCCTCCATCACGTGACTGGTTTCATGGAGTTCCCTAAGTACAAACCCAACGGCCGCAAGTGGAGCCCTCTGTCAAGAAGTTGGCAGAACCGTAAAGAGACCCTTGCTGTTCTACTTCACAGCTCCTCAATTATCTTGCTGCCTGCTCTTTTCTTTCATTGTTTGACTAATAAAAGACTCTGGCCAGCCCTCTGTGTTTATTGTATCTACTGGTGGATGGATGACACCCTTTCCAATGGAAATTCGATATGGAGAGAATCCCCTGCTCTTAAATCACTTTGGATTTATAAATACTTCAACAGCTATTTCCCAATTGTCGGTCATAGAACCTATAAGTTACCACCATCAATTAAAACAGAAGTGAAAGAGACAATTGCTTATCCACAATGGTCCAAAGGGTTACCAACTATCTGCATAGTGGCATTAAAGACTCTAGGTATCATCTCAAAAGCTAAAAGAACTCAAAAAGTGGAAACCTCAATAGGACCAAATTACATATTTTCTTATCACCCTCATGGTGTAATTGCTTTCGGTATAACA
This sequence comes from Saturnispora kantuleensis, assembly GCA_030557035.1. Taxonomy (NCBI): domain Eukaryota; kingdom Fungi; phylum Ascomycota; class Pichiomycetes; order Pichiales; family Pichiaceae; genus Saturnispora; species Saturnispora kantuleensis. The sequence goes on along the minus strand of JAKTVD010000042.1, from coordinate 1,485 downwards.
GGAATGTTATGTTATCATAATGAAAAGGACATATTACATTGGGAAACAAACAACTTGAGATCTTCTCATCAATTCAGTACTCTTTTCCCAAACATTAAAGCCCATTTATTAACATTGACGACTCAATTTAATTTACCCTTTTATAGGGACTACATAATGGCTTTGGGGGTAGGGCTTGTGACAAAATCTGGTATTATGTCTATTCTCAAAAAGAACCACAGTGTTTGCATTGTGGTTGGTGGGGCCCACGAATCTCTACTGGCAAAACCTGGAAAGAATTCAATTGTTTTAAATAGGAGGAAAGGCTTCATCAAAATGGCCCTCCAAGCTACGACTGGTACAGAAGTACTCCAAAACCAATTAGATGCTAAAAATAAGGCCCAATTAATCGAGCAAGGAAAATGGGATCCCAAATTGGGGGACATTGCTGTCATCCCAGTTTACGGGTATGGTGAAAACAATATACATGAGGTTTACACGACAACAAATCATGAACATGATGATAATAGTACCGGTAATTTCATGAAAGTACTATTAAAGCTTCAACTTTTACTGAAAAAGTATACTGGTTTTACCCTTCCATTGGTGAATACGAGAGCCATTTTCAATTACGATTTTGGCTTACTGCCATATAGGAGAAAAATAGATGTTGTTTATGGTAAACCCATCTACATTGTAAGAAAATTTGGCAAAAAGCCTGGAGATCCGGTGGATCAAAAGGAGATCGATCACTACCATGACATTTATAAGAAAGAATTGTTGGAATTATGGGAAAAGAATAAGACATTCGCAACTAAATGGGATGAAGACTTGAAGTTTGTGGAATAGGGAATGATTTTGAACTTAAATACAGGTGTTTTTTTATTTTAAATTGGAATTTTCGGAGCTTAGCCATGAATCAAAAAAAAATTACAAAGTAAAAAAATCCCTCCTTCCGGGATCGAACCGGAGACCCCAAGATAACTAAATTCAATTACAGTCTTGTGCTCTTCCAACTGAGCTAAAGAGGGTTTTGTTGACGTGTTAAAGTTTATATGCGTATTACAGTCCGATCCTTCGTAATCGCTTTGGAAAGTTAAGAACTTTTACTAAAAATCTTATTCAAAATCGTTAATTATACAATATAAACTTAATATACATATATAGGGAATATTGTTCTTTTTATATTAAACTAGAGTAAGACCATCTCAGAAAGGCAAGTGTATCCGTGTTGAATATAAATTAGCTTAACATATAGCTAATGTATATTAAGAATGTTCTCACCTATCTGAAACACATGTGGCTGTAACAAAATATGTTTTGTATCAAAAAGTGTGTTTTGTATCAGAAAGTGTGTTTCGTATCAGCAACGTTATAGAAATGTTTCTAACGAGAAACAAATGATCAAGTTACTGAGAAACACTCTGATATAAAAGGAGCTTAACTCCCCTCTTATTTCAAAAACATTTTATATTTAATCTAATCAAGTTAACTACTATGGAATCC
>JAKTVD010000041.1:0-55431 GCA_030557035.1 Saturnispora kantuleensis | reverse complement strand
GGAGGTGGGTGAATTGCCAACTTTAATGGTCTAGTAGGTAATGGTGGTGGTTGGGCCTTTTTCTTGGCACCATTGACCTTCACCACCAGTTCCGAGGAGGGAACTTTATTTCCTGTTACCTTTGGCCTCCTCATCACCTTCTTTCCCCAGCGAAGGCAAGCGTTAACATAATGCTTGACCTTCCCTCTTCCCTTGCGGGGATGTTTAGCTGATGGTTTGTCAGCTTTACTCAAGTCCTCGTGAGTCTGGACTTGAACGTTACCAGGGCCGAGGACACGCACTTCTTCTTTGGTAAGAATGGTCAGTGTGGTGTCTCTACATTCTGGCAAGTGTTCTGGCGCTGGTGGTGCCAGTGGCGGCGTCGATGGTTTATCGATCGTCTCCATGGATTGGAAGACCGCCGCATGCCTTCTCCTGAAGGCGAGATGGTTGGAATTCCTTGTGTCCAAGGAGATCGAGGCTGGCGATTGCGGTGCCAGTGGCGACGTTGATGGTTGGTCGTTTGACTCCATGGATGAGAAGGCTGCCGCATGCCTTCTCATGAAGGCAACATGATTTGAATTTCCTCTGTCCAAGGAAATTGAATTCCACCGGCACGAATTCATCGATGCCGAGGATTGGCTCCAGGAAGAGGAGCGAGATTCATTGTTCAATCTAAAGTTCTCCATTGTTAAGCGTTCAATCAGAGAAGTTAACGAAAGAAAAGGGCATCATGAGCAAAATTTGCCCTTTGCCTTTTGCCCTTTTTTGGATATTTGGAGATCACATTGTTTGATTGTTTTGCTCAGTTTGGAGAACAATTTATATACTAATGCAATATGGCGCAGATGGAAAGTCTCAATTTGCTCCTTCAGATAGAGACTCTTATCGATGAAAAGTGATTTTAGGATGTCTGGTGACATACAAGCAAGATGTTCTTCTGCGAATTGCCACTACAGAATTATGATTTGCTGAGATGATTCATAACGGGTAAAAAGGTTCATGACACTTATAAGTCGAATATCCCACATTCTTTATTGGCAAAGCTATACATGGTGGAGATAATGCCAAAATGTCTAAAACTAGTAGTACCCTAACGAAAAGTGGTGTTCATTCGATGAAAGGTGTGTGTAAACCAATTACTATTGTCTCGTAAATGTGTTCCTTTCAGTCATTAGTGAACAGGCTGAATTAGTCAACTGATATGATTCTCTCTTGAATTTGATGAGTGATTTTTCAAACTAAGATTTTCTGATATCACCAAAGTATCCAACCGTCGTTGTCTAATCCGTTGTATATTCTCACTAGAAATTACCGTTGCCTATCTTTCAATTCCCGTTACATAGTGTTGTTGACTCTAAGCAGTTGTCCAAGTAATGAGCTTTTTTGACCCCAGAAATTATTAAATCGTTTATTTAAATTATTGGATAATGGGAAGCTCTTGGTGCAATTTTGTTTTCCTTTTCACTGTGAGATAAACCCATTAAGCCAACTTTTGTGGATCCAACGGAAACATTGGCATCTTGTGTGGATTTTTTGTTGCATATTTATCATTATGTGCGGGCTTTTACCTGGTTTTTAACATTCACAATTTAATATGAAAGAGGCTGCTTAGATATCATCTAAAATCCTAGCTGATTTTGCTGGTTATATAGACACCGTTTTATTTAAATAATAGAATCCGTCTTTAACGGGCTTGAAGAAGGTTGCAAACCCCGGAGGTAAGTTTTGATTGAGAAGTTATTCTCGTCGTGATTTGATTCAATTACAGTTCACAAAGATAAACTTTTAAATCACAAATCTGATATTAGAGCATATAGTGTTCATTTCTTCAGCGGAGATGAGATTGTGGATATCTCTATGACAAAAGTGGATTTCAGGAGGGTAGGTTTGGTACCGACAGAGAGTTATTGGTCAATAGAAGGAAACGATTGAAAATTTATATATTGTGGCTTTAATCCAAGTTTCATGTGGACCATTGGTCAATTGAACGTTTTGGTCTCGCCATGGAAGCATTGTGGTATCAAATTGTTGCTGAGCAAATCACATTTCTTTTCCGCATATTCTATGTTTGCGTCATAAATTTTACGACTAATTATTAGGATAAGTAATTCCTTATGACGATGAAGAATATAAACATATATGACCCCAATTTGTTCAACAATGGGGGGCATGTCAGTGATGTTTCTGCAGAAGGTTTGGGATACACTTCTAACGATACCCCATACACCCAATCACAAATGACTTCGCAACTTCAGTTACAATCTAATATGTTGTTGAACTCACTGTTACCGGCTACACGGTCTAAAAACGATGATCTAAATCTGGTTGAGGGGTCTAGAATAACGATGCCGTCGCCATCGTTAAATGATTTGAACTCCATGACAATGTCAACTCTTATGAGCTCGTTAACGAACCCCGGTCATATAAGCACTGCTCTGGATGGCGACTACCAGTCTAAAATGGAGAGCCCAGGGGATGGGTTTGAAGCAAATAAATCGCCTTCTTCCACTGGAAATTTATCAGCTCAAATACGACAATTACAACAATTACAACAATTACAACAGATGCAACATCTTCAACAACTCCAATTACTTCAACATCAACGCCAACTGGGAGAGGGTGCGGAGTCTGGAGCCGATTCAAATGTTTTTGATTTACTGCAACAACAATTACAATTACAAGTCCAGCTGGATCTTCAACGCCAACATCAGATTAATGAAGTTGTTGGCATGAATAGACCCAGTGACAGCGACTCGTTTCATAGTATAAGGTCCTTGATGACCTCAGCGGCGTCTCCACCCCTGGAACCATTGAGAAGTAGAAGACACAATGGTACTACAAAATCAATTTCCAAGGTGACAAAAGGTCAAGCAAAAGAATTTAAATGTCCTGAATGTGCATGGGTTTTCAATCGCCACTCCGATTTGACAAGACATGCCAAAAGCCATAACGATCCTGAATATCATTGCCCTTTTTGGCACCCAGAGTTCGAAACTTGTCCTCATAAGAACAAGGGTAGTTTCTCAAGGCTGGATATTTTAAAAAGACACTTGAAGTTGGTTCACTTTCGTGAATTCAAGGCTTGCGGTCTCAAAGACGGCAATATCAATAAGAGGAAATGTGGAGAGTGTTTATCTTGTGGAGTAGTCTTCGATTGTATGAAAGATTTTATTGATCACGTTGGAGAATGTGCATTGAATACACCGATGGAAAAATGGCGGTTTAGGAAGAACGGGTCAATTGTGAACGTCTCCAGGGACATGGATGATGTTCTCGATGATGGGTTTACAACAGATATTAAATTGGTTAACAATGAAGCCCATGTTACATTTCCTAACCCTCCTGGTATGTCACCGTATGAGAATTATGGGAATCCGTCGCAAGGATTGAAGAAGAGGCTAGATTATAATACTGAGAGGGGAACAGAAGGAGACCATGAAGAAATTGTTAAGAATGTGATTCCAGCGTTGAAACGACCTAGAGGAAGGCCCAAGAAATACAACGTATAACATCTTTTAAAGTAATTGAATACCCTATAATAATTTGCCAAAAGCTTCGTTCATTTTATCCACACATTTGACACAGTCTTCAAATGTATTGTAGAGGGGGGTTGGACCCAATCTAATAACATTTGGTCTCCGCTCATCACAGATGATCCCCCTTTCGTTCAAATAAGTAAACACCTTCATCATGATATCCGAATTATTGGGTTTGAATAGTAAGGACAATTGTGCACCTCTTTCTTCGGGATTAGATGGTGTGATAATGATGAAATGAGGCTTCGGCTCATTATCCGTCTCTTCCATCTTTCTATAATATGGGCTTTTCATCAATTGGGATTCCAAGAAAGAAGTAAGCACCTTTGATTTCGACCTCAACTTTTCAATACCACCAGCAGTAGTAAAGACATCCAATGATGATCTCAATGAGGCCACATCTATCACACTCGGGTTACTTTGTCTGAATCCTAATGCGCTTTCAATTGGGTCAAACTTTTCCAGCATTTGGAATCTCATTTTAGAGTTATTTCCCCACCAGCCGGCTAATCTTGGTTTTCCTGTGTGGTCATCCCCTTTAGTGTGTCTTTCATTCACGAAAATGCCACCGATTGCACCAGGACCTGAATTCAAGTATTTGTAGCTGCACCAAACGGCAAAATCCACATTCCATTCGTGCAATTTTATGTTGATGTTCCCCGCAGCGTGGGCCAAATCCCATCCAACTATACATCCCTTTTCGTGACCTTTAGCCGTTATATCCTTTATAGTGAATAGTTGGCCCGTATAGTATTGAATTCCTGAGAAGCAAATGAGGGCTATTTCATCCCCTTCAGTTTCAATGTATTGTAAAATGTCTTCTGTACGTAGAGTGTATTCGCAATCACGTGGAGATAGTTGGACCAAAGTCTCTTCAGGGTCCAATCCTTTCAACTTCACCAGATTAAACAAAGCATAATAATCCGAGGGGAAAGCTCCCTTCTCAAATAGGATCTTGGTTCTTTTACCTTTTGGTTGATAAAAAGAGACCAATAATGAGTTCAAATTCATTGTGAGTGTACCCATAACTGCTACTTCGTTTTCTTTACCACCAACCAATTGGGCCAATTGAGGTAATAATGGTAAATCGACGTCGACCCAATTATGGGTGATTTCATTTCTAAAGTGGGATTCCACACCTCTTGCACTCCAGGCATCCAACTCATCATTGATGTACTTTCTAGTCTGCTTTGGCATTAATCCTAGTGAATTACCACAAAGATAATTACATGATTCATCGCTGGGATGTTCCAACCCTAAAGATCTAAGAGTGGGGAATTCAAACAAATGTTTAAAAGTCTCATACTTTTGATCCAAAGCCTTTGCTTCCTCCATTCTTTGATGATGAGTCTTCCCGAGCGTTTGAAAAATCAACTTTTCTCGATTATGTAATTTTGATCTTTTAATATTATTAACTATATGAGTAATCTTGATGCTTACCACTCAGCTTATTTGAAGAAAATATCTAATATGCTTAATAGTTATATATTTTATAGAGGCTTTGAATAAATTGTGCATATTTGATGAAATGATAAATAGATTACGGCTGTTTGAAAGCAAAATTACCATTTGAAATTGTTCACCTGGTTGTTTCACTGCATTGGTTTTTGTTAACGTTCTCTGAGAGAAGGCTCCATGAGGAATCGGTGAAATCAATGATTAATGGGCTTTTGATGAATTTATCTTTTCTTTTCACATTTTCTTATCTGAAAACTACTGAAGTGAGTTGGAGTTCGTCTATGATCACAAGCCATCCTACGTTCCCCATTGGATACTAGTTTCACCTGGCATTGCCCATCTCGTTTTGAAGTTGGTAACTTTATAGGGGTAATCTTAATGTGGCTAGTGATAATCTTACATAATCTTTGACAATACGAGCTTCCCAAGCTGTGAAATTTGATGTTTTATTTTAGTGGAATTATTCGGATTCAAACCCAATTTTATAGTTTCAACACCGAAAATGAACCGATTCAAAGGCTCGACAACTACAAATGGAATCCACTACTTGTAAGCAATGAAATTACACAATTTCTCAAAACCCACTGACGTCAGCTAAAAAAAACGGTGGATATCGCGAGCAAGATATCCAAGACAACAACATCATCATTATCATCGTCAAGCCTCGGCCACCAGATGTCAAACCAAGAGTTTCAAAGGACGGAGATCTTTGGTACGGTGTTTGAAACCACATCCCGTTACAGCGATTTAAACCCGATCGGCATGGGCGCCTTCGGTTTGGTTTGTTCAGCCAAGGACAATCTGACTAACCAATCGGTTGCTATCAAGAAGGTGATGAGACCGTTCTCAACGGCAATCTTAGCCAAGAGAACATACAGAGAGTTGAAATTATTAAACCATTTGAGACATGAGAACCTCATCTCATTAGAGGACATATTTTTGTCCCCACTGGAAGATATTTACTTTGTTACAGAATTACAGGGTACGGACCTTCATCGGTTGCTGACCTCCAGGCCATTAGAGAAGCAATTTATCCAATACTTTGTTTACCAAATTTTGAGAGGGCTAAAATACGTCCATTCAGCTGGTGTTATTCATAGAGACTTGAAACCTTCGAATATTTTAATCAATGAAAATTGTGATTTGAAGATTTGTGACTTTGGGTTGGCAAGAGTCCAAGATCCACAGATGACAGGTTATGTTTCAACTAGATATTACAGAGCCCCGGAAATTATGTTGACTTGGCAAAAGTATGATACCGAGGTGGATATTTGGTCTGTTGGGTGTATATTTGCGGAAATGATCGAGGGTAAGCCATTGTTCCCTGGTAAGGACCATGTTCATCAATTTTCCATCATCACCGAATTATTGGGTTCTCCACCATCGGGTGTTATCGATACTATTTGCTCCGAGAACACGTTGAAATTTGTCCAATCCTTACCCCACATGGAGCCAGTGCCATTCAGTCAAAGGTTTGCCAATGTTGAGCCGGATGCGGTTGATTTACTATCGAAGATTTTGGTCTTCGATAGTAAGGAGAGAATAACTGCTGTCGAGGCGTTGGAACATCCATACTTATCTCCATATCATGATCCAAATGACGAACCTGTTGCCACGGAGAAGTTTGATTGGTCTTTCAACGATGCTGACTTGCCAGTTGACACGTGGAAGATCATGATGTACTCGGAAATTTTGGATTTCCATGAAATCGAGGGCCAGAGCAACTGGGAGAATCAAAATCTGATGAATTATCAGGTGGGGATGTTGGAGCAACAGCATAAGCAGGGCCAGGGCAACGTCACCAACGTTGATTCTCTTGATGCTCCGGGTCTCAATATTTAATTTTACCATAACGCGTCACGTGCGGATTACGTAAGTAGAAATGACACGATTTTTTCTTTCCAAGTGGTCTGAGTTCTTCCCCCGCTTTGAGAATGTTGAATAATTGGCCACATCCTCGACGGATTTGAACTTTCTTTAAAGTCCATTGGAATAAAATATATATTTTACTGGTAATGGTGATATCTTCTTCTTTTATACACTGGTGCTTTCTTATGGATTTACCAATTAAAAAATCACGTCACTCATCACATCATGAGAGAAAAAAAGAAAATCACCATATTTTTTTGTGGAGTGATAGCAGGGGATGGGTCGATAGAGAGAGAATATAAAAGGGCGGACATTTTTCCCCCCACACACCATAACGACAATTATTATCTTCATCATCAACAACAACAAATAATAATCAATACTAAAATGGCCGCCTCTATGTCTCCAGTCAAGTTCTTCGCTGCAGTTGCTCTTATTGCAGTTCCAATGTTTGCCACCGCTGGGTTTGTGAGACCATCCTTTGCTAATGCCATCAACAGTCACTTGATCCAAGAAGAGATGGAAGCAAAGAGAGCTCATGAATACAAGACCGATTACCATCCTAGGGATGCTGCCCATGACGCGATGCTTGCTAATTATGTCAAGGCCGGTCATGGTAGAGCTAGAGAGTTCACTCCTTCAATGCCAGCAAACTGATAAGATTCTTTTAATGAAAATTATACCATTCTTTGATGCCCTTTCATAGCTTTTATATTTAATTCCAGACATTTATGAAAAAGTTCTTTGCTGAGTGAATGAGCGTTAATGAGCGTCTAGACTTGGCGCGATATTGTAGAAGGGACCCGACGCGAGTATAGACGCGAGAATAGACACAAAAACGGACGCCAAGCAGACGCGTAACTCAATATCTCTTCTTTCCTTGTAATTGGGGGATCCAATGGGACAGAAAAGGGGTCTGGAGTACACTGAAGGGGTGGGAGTGGGTTTACCCACTTTTGGCTTTAACCCTAACTCTGGAAAGAAACAACAGTCGACCAGAATCCACACGGAAATCCATCAAAGGACCATAGCAATGATGATGGTGGCTTCCAGGGAGTTAGCAATCTCTCCTCCTGCCACGTCACCGCTGGAATTTCAATCACAGCCAGACTGTGATCCAGAAATGGAAGAACCACACGAGGCTAGCACCTATTATCAAAGACCATATTGGTGATAAATACAAGTTTGTGGAATGTGGTTTCTCGCATATTATACATATTTTGAGACCGAAAAGGGAGATGTTTTGGGTGTGTGGACAACAAGATATTCTCGTCACAGTAGTGACATAATTGATCACTCCATTTGCAACTAAAATTTGAAACGGATTTTTGCATATTATACTCATTTTGAAGTTCACAATCTCACCAATTCAACGGCTGTAACACTATTTAACATATTGATACCCCTAGCTAACCATCATTCATATTAATTTTATATGATAACTTATTTCGAATAGATTCGCGACTTATCAATGTAGTGGTGAAATTCTTAGCCCCTACTCACCCATCTCTGAAAAGTAGTTACTCTCTAATTCAATGACAACACTGGAAAAGCTGGTGGACGGGGCAACAAAGATTAAGTTGGCTCCACCAAAGCCAAAATATATGGAGCCGATTTTAATGTCTACCGCGGAAGGTCTGAGATCCGATGACTTCCAAGTCGTTATGAGGGCATTGAGGAGAAGATTAAATGACTCGGCTTGGACGATTGTCTACAAGTCGCTCATTGTTATACACATTATGATTAGGGAGGGTGAAGGAGATGTCACTTTGAAGTATTTAAAGGATCATTTGGATATACTGAACGTCACAATTGGTCAAAGTGGAAAGTACATCGATAATGGTGGATCATTGAGACAAATCAAAGCATATTCTCATTATTTGCAGGTTAGAGGTAGGGAATATGGTAGATCAGGTCACGATTTCATTAAGGAGACAAAGAAACCCTTTGGATCCTGGGATGTCGCAGATAAAAATTCAATCTTGAGGGATTTAAGTGTGGAGAGGGGTCTACTAAGAGAGACAGAATCTGTGGAGCATCAAATTCAGGCCCTGCTTAAATGCAAATTTCAAGAAAGTGAGGTGAACAATGATGTGATCATTCTGTCATTTAGGATGCTGACCGGGGACCTGATCTCCCTTTATCAGACCCTAAATGAAGGAGTCTTGAATATCTTAGAGCATTTCTTTGAGTTATCGAAGCCTGACGCCCAGAGGGCTTATGATATTTATGAATTGTTCACCAAATTGACAGATCAAGTGGTGGCATTCCTTAGAGTTGCTAAACATTTAGAAAATGTCACAAAATGCAGAGTGCCAACTATCAAACATGCTCAAACCAGTTTAGGTACCTCCTTGAGAGAATATATTGAGGATCCAAGTTTTGATGTGACTAGAAGACAGTACTTGGCCGAAAAGGAACTTATTAAGTCCGGTCGATCCTCCCCAGTCAAAAAGGCTGCCACTACCAAGGCGCCGGTTCAAATGACACCAAACCCTCCAGTGGCGGCCCAACCTATTGCCGATCAAATCGTAAACCCAATGGTTGTACCAGAGTTTACAAATGATGGTCTGGTCTTACAGCAAACTGGTTTCAACCCGTTCACTAATTTCACCCCAGTTATGGCTCCTCAGTTCACACAACAGGACCAACAGCAAATCCTACAAGCCGCCCAATTACAACAGCAGCAGCAGCAATTGGCCGCACATCAAGCGGCCCAAGAAGAGGTCATTAGACAGCAACAGCTGAAATTGGCCGCACAGCAGTCAGCCCAACAACAAGCGGCTCAAGAAGAGGCTGTTAGACAACAGCAATTGGCCGCTCAGAAATCAGCTCAAGAGGAGGCTATTAGACAGCAACAGGTGCAACTTGCTGCCCAACAGTTCACCACTCAATCTAACCAACAGGCACTCCAGCAACAATTCACTAATCAGCCTGCTCTGCAACATCAGCCTGTTCAACAACAATTCACTAACCAGCCTGTTCTGCAACAACAATTCACTAACCAGCCTGTTCTGCAGCAACAATTCACTAATCAACCAGTCATTCCATTACCGCAACAGCTCCAAAAACAGCATACTTTGCAACATACCGCACCATATGGTGTAAGTACCATGCCTCAAATCAGCGAAAACCCCAACCAACAAGTCCCGCAAACTACGTCCAGTTTACAATTTTTCGATACGGGGGCCCAATTCCAGAGTGCCAACACGATGGCCATTGGACAACAACAACACTCTCACAATCCATTTGCCACTTTGGATCCAAACTCTACGGGGTCAAATAACCCTTTTGCTGCTAATACTTCCTTTTCATCTCCTCCCAAACCATTGAATATTAAACCAACTAGTTTATCAAAGGCCAAAACGGGTACAAATCCATTTAGATTACAAACAGACGTTTCAACAGAGGACAAAGTCACTCCCGGTTTAGTCCAGCCTTTGCAGAGACATTACACTGCCGGGGGGTTGGAGAATTTACCAACTATTCCCGTTTTCCCTGAAACTCAAAAGGAGGCCCGTGTTAAGTCGATTAATCCGTTTAGCAGCCAACCCACTGGATTCAATCAATTTCAGACAACTGGTATTCAGCAGCAAACTACTGGGTTCCCTCTTCAAACAACTGGCATCCAACAACAGCCAAACGGTTTCCAGGGTCAAAACACCGGTGTCCAGCAAAACTATAATGGTTACCAACCTAACGGGTTTACACAACAAACCACAGGGTTTTCCCAAAAATCTTCTTTCCAGCAACAGAATACAGGATTCCAACCGCAAAATAACGGCTTCTCACAACAACAAAACTTCCAACAACAAAATACTGTTGCACAACAGCAAAACTTCCAACCACCAAACGGTATGCCAACTCCAGCTTATGGTTCCGTCTACAACGGTCCCAACTTGTTAGATTAGATACGTTATTTATTCATATTATCATCATCTCTTACGTAATTCTTTTTCCCCAACTCCGAACCCTAATCTAATTACTATATGAAGAGACCAACTGCGTATTTGATCATTGTGACTCTTCTGTTGGGTGCTTTGCAGTTGGCATGGTCTTTGGAATTTACGCAGGCAACTCCCTACTTGTTGTCTCTTGGAATACCATCCCCTCTTTTATCATTGGTGTGGTTGGCTGGGCCCCTTAGTGGAACAATTGGACAACCAATTATTGGATTGATAAGTGATAACACACATACTAGAATGGGTAGAAGGAGACCATTTGTAATATTGGGATGTTTGCTGACAATAACTTGTTTGATCAGTTTATCATTTGCAAGGGTGATTTGGATTGCCTGTTTGTTGATCTATGGATTGGATTTTTCCATTCAAATTATTCAAGCCAGCAGTCGAGCACTTATAGCGGATGTTATTGATTACGAACAACAGGAACATGCCAATGCATGGGCCGGAAGAATGATATCGGGGTTCAACATTTTAGGGTTCTTCTTAAGTTCTATTGATTTATCTCGTTTTGGTGACCAGTTCCAGTTATTAAGTATCATTGTTAGTATCTTGATGTTTTTAATGACATCTCTCTGTTGTTTCTGCGTTTCAGAGCCCACAAAACCTCCGGAAGGAGAGAGAAAAGATATATCGTGGGATTCTCTCAGGGATTCCTGGTCGGAAATGGATCCCCAAATTAAGTTGGTTTGCTGGGTTGAGGGATTTGCTTGGCTGGGGTACTTTCCCTTGCTATTCTACACAACCGCCTATGTGGGGCAGCTTTATTTGAAAGAAATGGGCTATGTTGGTGACATACCCGACTATATTGTCAAGGAAAGTGTCCGTAGGGGGTCAATGGCCTTGTTAGCAAATGGAGTGGTTAGCTTATTGGTGGTCACAGTTGGTCCACATATACTTTGGCTTTGGGACATTGTAACCCTATGGAGATGGTCCCATTTAGTGTTCATTGTAGGCTCCATTTCCACCATTTTCATCACCAAGAGTACCCAAGCGATTGTTCTTTTTGGCATCTTAGGCATACCTTGGGGATGTGCAACATGGGTCCCATTTGTTCTAATTAATCAAAGAGTTGGAAGTGATGCGGGTGTCATGTTGGGCTTCCATAACATGTTTGTTTGTCTACCTCAAATGATATCCTCTATTTTATGCTCAGTGATATTTTTCTTTTTAGGAGATGCTCTGAAATGGGTGTTCTGTATATTGGGTGTTTTCGCCACCGGGTCGTGGGTATTAAGTAACTATTTAGGTTTATAGTTGGTTTCCAATTGGAACTTTGTACACAATTGTTGGTATAATTTCAATACCTTTTCATTAGGAATGAATCTGAGCGTTTTTTTAGCATTGATCAAATCCCAAGAAAGAAGTCTAGGTTTATTCACTTGATCTATAATTTTCGGTCCTTCTGGAATTTCAACGTTACTGTAATCCACTTTTTCTTTAATTTCATCCAAGGAACAAATTCTCCACCATTCACGGATGATCGTAATTGCTCTTGCCTGTAAAGATGCATCATTAGAGTGGGCAAATATGTTCACATAGGAGAATATCATATTGGAATCTATGGTAATCCTAAGCTCATGTTGTGCTGTGAAGAATGCCTTTTCGGTAGCTGTCAACAATTCCCCATATGCTACATCCAACGATGGTTCAATGTTGGCAATATTTCTAAACAACTCTGTATATGTGATGATATCAGGTTTGATGGTCTTCTTAGATTGGACAAAATTGTAAAAATGATATGATAGCTCTGGATGTCTCGACTTTCTAAACAACTTCATTAGGGAATTAACATGAATCCTCGATATTTCCTGGTTTCCTCTCTTAATCTCACTCTGGGCCAACTTCATCAACTTGATAACCTTAATATCGGATCTGTCCACAGCCTTAGATGCCACTGCATCTGCATAATCGGAGATTAAAATATTCAATAGCCTACCATTCACTGGCAACCCTCTTTTCTTGAATTTGGAGATTAAATCAAAGGATTCGTTGATCTTTCCACTGTCAATGAGAAATTTAACAATAGTGCCCATAGCAAACCCTCCTTGATACCTTGCCATTTCCGCCAACTTCACTGCTCTCGGTATATCTCCCCTGGAGAGGAATTTTGTGACATCCTGGTTCACTAGTAATGAATCCTGTAATTGAGATCCTGATGTTCCCAAAACTTTGTAATTCAACCTCAAGTTCTTTTCTTCAAAAACTTTGTCTAATTCTATTTCTGTTAAAGGTGTAAGGGGTCCCACCTTTTCCGTTATCGGCCTATTTAGGATCTTAGTGATCAATCTCTCTGCTGAGGCTCCAGTGACGGGTTTTTCATTAAAAGTTTTCCTTTTTGCTGCTGCCTTTTGCTGTAAAAGTTTAGGATCCAGTGGCCTCCTGTTTTGCTTCAAAGCAATCGATAGTTTTGTCTTATTAGTGAACTTTTGCATTGCTTAGGGAGAAATAAGCTAGTGAAAAATTAAATTCCTCTATACTGTACAAATTAGCTTTTTCTCCTAAATATGTCATTAACACCCAGTTATCTTCACGGATTAGACGCCGTCTCAAATTTTGAATTCATAATCAACTTTTTGGAGGCCAATAGATCTTCTCCTGTCTTTTTGCACCCGAAATGCAGGCTTTGGTGTGAATCCAGGCAGGATTTACTCCAATCCAGAAACATAGTGATATCCCAATTTCCTTCACTTGATAGATCTGCCATCACAGGGTACTACAATAAAAGGATAACCAATTGTAAGGAATACAGCACTGTTTGCCAGCTAGTGAAGGAGAAATATTTGGCATTGTATTGTATTAATCCTAGCAAATTGATAATACCGGACACGTTGGATTTGTTCTATAATCTTGGTGCTCCGTTCTTTGGGGCTTATAATAAAGATAGATTTCAGTGGATACGCTACTCATTAAATGATTTCTACGGCGTTGACACCTTAAATGATATTTTGATGATGGACAAATCGGTTAGCGATTTGGTCCTGGGTCGGGAAGAAGATGAGGATGAACAAATTAGTGATGAAGAATGGGCGGCTTATTGGGATATACAATGGACTGTTTTGAAAGCTAGCTTTTCTTTGGCACATTATCAGTTGGGATTTGAAAAGTTGGAGAAGTCGAATGATAGACCTCAAAATGATGATTTGGTTAAAACAATCTTGGATTGTTTGAAGTTGTTAAAGGGTATCCCTTGCTCGTATAAAATGCAAGAGTATTATGATACTTTTAATTATACAGGGTTGATTGATTATGTGAGCAATCAAAGCAATGAGCAATCTTTCCTTTATGGAATAGACCATTTCAAAATCACAATAAAAAGAAAGATGTTGGTGGGGTTCTTCAATATCACAAAGAGAGTTTCTTTGGAAATTCTCAGTAAGCAATTTAAAACCCCAGTTGGGGAAATCGCAAGTGAAATTAGCTGGCTAATCACTGTGATGAATTTACCCTTAGTCATTGAAAATGGACTAGTTGTGTGGATTTCAAAAGAAGAAAGTAGAATGGTTGATATAGACAGGATCATGCAGGAGAATATTATACAAGGGGAGGCACTTCAAACGGCGACCATGATCAACCTATCGTTTAAATAGCGTAGATGTCATCCACTTCCAAATCCAATGGTTGGGATGTGACACCTGATTGTGCAATGGATTCAATATCAACAATCTCTTTAGCAGCTTCCGAAGTTAAAACGACGTAATTGTCTTGACCAACGGCTATGTCATCTTCTATTCTTATTCCAATACCTCTAAATTCGGAAGGCCACCTTTCATCTTTTGGAACGTAAACACCTGGTTCGATAGTAATCACCTGACCCTTGGTCAGTGGTGTGGACCTGGAATAAGAAGGACAATCATGGACGTCCAAACCTAAGTTGTGACCAATATAGTGTGGGTATAAAAACTTTGAAGTTTCCCAATTTGCTAGATGAGCAAAACCACAATTTCTTAATTCTCTAGTCATCCAATCCACGGATAAGTGGTGTAAATCATTCAAAGAGTGACCATTGGATGCCCTACATTCTTTGATCAGATCTCTTTGGACCGTTAAGACGGCTTCATAAATCTCTGCTTGAGCTGGAGAGAACTTACCACTGTTTGGCCAAGTTCTACTGATATCTGCACAATATCCACCTAACTGACCAGCTGCATCTACCAAGACCATTTCATCCTTTCTGAGAACATCATCGTTTCTCACATAATGAATACATAGAGCATGGTCACCACCTGCAACAACAGGAACATATGCAGATTTATCACAACCACCGCTGATGAATCTGTACTCCAAAAATGAGTGTAATCCTTTCTCAGTCTTGAATTGTTTGGAATAAGCCTGGTTGTAAGCCCTGCCAGAGATTTTTCCCGCCAATCTCATTATCTTCAATTCTGAGTTCGATTTGATGGCCCTCATCGGTGTAATACATTGTTTCAATGGGTTCAATTGTAATCCACTTGAAGAATGCTCCTTTAAAATCCCCTCCACATTAACCCTGGATTGAGAATGAGAGGGAAACATATCATCAACGAAGGCTTTTTTCTTTGATTCAAAATCGTAATATACGGTTCTGTAATGTTTGAGTAGAGTTCTTAGATGGTTTGCAAACTTAATGTTAGGTAAAGAGATATCGGCATTAAAGATCTCCTGTGCACCTTCCACACCTGTTCTTTCACCCTCCCATTGTTCAGCCGATGGATCACTCGGAGGCACTGCCATGTGAAAGATAATCTCACCATTCTTCTTTTCCAAAATGCAAATTGAATCCGGTTCATTCCAACCAGTTAAATAATAAAAATCGTTGTTTTGCTGAAAGGGATAAAAAACTGAACCGGATGCGTATTTTACAGACGATCCTGGAATGATTGCAATACTATTGTCCTCCATTTTATCACCCAAGGCACATCTTCTTTGGTAATACTCCAAAGCTGGAATACCTGTTGTCAAGTCACCTGACTTTATCAAATGAGGTCTTGTTTCAAAAATTGGTTGACCTGCTTTGAAAGTGGCATATCTACGAACACTCTTCCACATATTCTTCAATCACTCTTGTTCTTTCTTCTAAGACCGTTCAGGGTGATTTTATTTTTTTCACCAATGGCACCAACTACATATATCGCGACGGTCGCACAGGACTTGATAAATTCAATCCATTGAGTGACCTGACCATCGAACTTCCAGTATTGCCATATTGCTGTAATTATTACCACCGTGGTGAACGCCTTGGGGATAGAAAAGGCCATTACTTTCGATAAATAGGACCCATTGTAGAAAATCCTTAATAGTGAGTTAACCATATTTGCAACAATAAAACCCGACAATCCCCAACCGAGATAGGAAACAAAGAATATCATGGAAACATAAAATATGAATGCGTCCACAGTCATGAATATTGAATGGCGATTTGTTTCGCCTTTAAAGATCACTGTTGTTAAAGCTTCCAAAATGCCATTAGTGCCGAGTAAAAATAGCGATAATACGTACAATTGGAAAGCTCGCTGAACTGGCAAAGGTAACGAACGACGTAGAAGGATGGACATTGTAAAATTGATGTTCAAAGGTCCAAAGCATGCCAAAAGTGGCAAAAAATGGGAGTAGATGTCCCAGGTGAACCCCAGATCCAAGGGTTGTTTTGATTCCAGTTGGGATTTGATGTTAATCCTTGTCGACTCTTCTAATGGGGCAAAAATCAACCTGGGAATTAGTGAGCCATAGTTGTCCACCAATGCATAATAACCCTGATCCTCTAAAGGTAGTAGAGATGAAACCAAGAATTTGTCCCCTTGGGATAGAAACAATTTGACAATATGTTGTAATATGGAGGATTTATAATAGCGCCAAGTATCTTGATCAATGAAAATAGAAGAGGACGACTTTTTCTCCTTGAAACTCTTTGCAATCAAAACCTCCCCTTTAAAAAAGATCAAATATCCTATTAGTAATGTCAATGAGTAAACCAATTCACCTAGTGAAAATCCTAGAACATAGTTATTAAACTTCAAGGTGATGTAACTTTGAATCCCACACTTCAGAATAGAACCAATTGATTCCAAAGTTGACCGTCTCCCGAATTCCAAGTTAATATATTGAGATATCAACAAGTACGGTTCAGCCACCAATTCCAAAACGTGTGCCAATAATAGGATGAGAACATGGTCAGAGAATCCAAATAGATAATACAAAAGTCCCGGTATAATTAAAAGGTAGCCGATTAAGGACACCATTGAGATGTTGATTGCCAATTGTCTATTGGTATTGATCACCAATCTCAATGGATCTCTCAGTACCTCTAAACCCGCGGATACTATAAGTTCTACTTGCGCTGCAGTACCCAAATCTTCTACAGAGGTCCTAGAAAGTACAAATGTATTAAGCAGAAAAGGTCCGCCTCGGGCCACTATTGCTGGGGCCAGTACGGCCACCGTTTCCAACATCATCTTAGAAGAAGATGAAAAAATAGCAAATTGCTCAGCGCATTCTTCCTATTCCCTAAAAAAAGTATCCACTGAGCTACCCAAATAAACCCTAAGCATATCTTTAGTACAAGGCAAGATCTTGCATTTAACAAGGGGCTTTTCGGCCTTTTCATATGCTTGGAATCTATGGCACCCACCAAACGCAAAATACTTCTTCTCTCCTTTGTGGGAAACACATAGCACATCTATCGGTGGTAGTTCTCCTGATACTATATCTACCAATTGACAGGTAGTAGAAGCAGTTGGATTTCCGTTCAAAGTTTTAACCATCGTATCAATTTTTGTATGGTCCAAAATCGGCATAATTGGTCTAATGATCGATTCCAATGGAAGATAATCGATCTTCCCGAGGTTTCTTGTTTGCATCGACATAAAGAAAGAGATGAGGTTAATTTGTCAGATTGTGAGACTTCTAGACTGACTGATAACTGCGCCACTCTGTTAATGTTTGTCACGTGATAGTACATGCGCCACCTAACACGAAATTGTCGCCTGTTTTGTTTTTGGTCTAAAACGTGACAATTTTTCTCTGTTATCTAAGGTTCTAGTAAGATGACAGAGGCAGATGAAGAGTGGAAAAATCTCTCTTTGCAGGAAAGATTAGGTAGTAATGTAAGTGGTTTAAAAAAGGGGGCAAGAGGGTCTGAACTACCTTTTTTTTTATTCAAGATGGCATATACTAACAACGTAATATAGTTGTGGAAGGCAAGAAAGGATGGATATATGGAGTTGATTAAGGTTTTCCAGGAGGGTGGCGATGCATGCGATACTGCCATATCAATCTTTACAAGGGACCCGGAATTAATAAAAAAGGTGATTGTTGAACCAAACGTGTTTGCTCAGGATAGCGGATTGGAATCATTACCCTATTTTATAAGACACGGGGGGAAAGACTTGGTGGTTAAGACCAGAGTGCAGATTATTCAAGGGATTTGTGAAAAGGCACTCATCTCCTCAAAGGAGAATATCAGGAAGAACGCCCAGGAAACACTTTTACTAAGCGTGGAATATGATAGTGCGGCGCCAGTGATTGAGCAAATGACACCATTCCTTAACTCAAAACTACCTAAATTAGTAACAGCAGTTGTTAAGGCCATCAACGAAATTTACTCCTCTTACGGGTGTGATGTAGTGGATTACAGATTGATTATTGATGAAATACCGAAATTATTCGGACATGCAGACAAAAATGTGAGAGCAGAGACCACAAAATTATCAATCACAATAAGGTCATACATTGGAGATGCGTTTGAAAAGTTAGTTTTCGATAAATTGAAACCAATCCAACAAAAAGACTTAAAAACCGCGTTTGATAAGATTGAATCACCAGGACAACCAAGCCGAAAGTTGAAAATTCATCAAAATTCACATCCTGGATCATCAAATAATGGCACATTACAAGAGGCAACGGAAATAGTCGATGTGGACATTGAAATGGCAGATTTTGACCTCAACATTGAGGCGTTCACCCAAGTGGATCCATGGGATGCAGCAACGCCAGTTGATATCTTAAGTAAATTACCAAGTGACTTCTATCGAAAGGCAACTTCTTCAAATTGGAAGGAAAGAGTGGAAGTCTTTCAAGAATGTGTCAACATTTCTAAAATTTTGAAAATCAAAAATAACGATTATAACGAATTAATTTCAGCCCTAGCAAAGGGGGTGAGTGATGTCAATATTTATGTTGTAATAGCAGCAGCCGAGACGGTGGTCAATTTAGCGAATGGTATAAGAAACTCATTTGAAAAATATGTCAATCTCATCATAAACCCTCTATTGGATAGATCAAAGGAGAAAAAGAAAACTGTTACTGACGCTTTAGGTGAAGCATTGGATGTTTGCTTTAAATATTCTTCATTGACAGAGATTCTTCAACCAACTATTGATCATATGAACCATAAAAATCCTCAAATTAAGGTAGAAGGTTGCAAGTTTTTGCTCAGATGTTTGAGGGCCGCAAATGAGCCACCAACATCCCATCAGGTGGATTTAATTATGGAAGAATCGACAAGGTTATTGGTGGATCCACAGTTAATGGTTAGAGATACCTCTGCTGAGGTCATGGGTACGTTGATGAAAATAATTGGACCAACCCAATCGGGAAAATACATGGAGAAAGTCGAAAAGAGGCATCAAAAGCGTATAGAGGAATTTGCACAATCTGCTGTGATCAATATATCCAAGTCAAAGATAATACCTCAACAAAAACCATTGCCACTCCAGAATAGAAGGAAATCTCTTCTTGGGGCCCCAGCTATGAGGAAAACATCCGATAGTACTCTTCCTGCTAAAAGGGGGGCTACATCACCCTTGAAGAGAGACCAGCAGAATTTGACATCAAAGTCATTACGTGCAGATATGGCAATCTCTTCATATAATCCACCTGGCGCCTCGAATCCAGTACCCCCTTTTGGCCTCCCGACTCCATTACAACCAAACAATGATAACTCAAAGGATCTTCAACAACTACGCTTAGAAAAGATGACTTGGATGAATGAAAAACAACAATTATTGGCTCAAATTGAATCGTATCAAAAGGCCCAAAATGATTCCATAAAACATGTGATGACCCTTAATGAAAAGATTGAGGATTATCAAATGAAATTGACAAATTTGAATGTCACTTTGCGGTCCAAAGAGACAAATCTTGTTCGATTACAAGAGGATCTGGGCGTCACTAGACAAAGGGAGATGCAATTGGATCAAAAAGTAAAAGTATTAGAACAAAAACTGAACTCTGAATCAAGAGAGGATACTTCGTTTGATAGAAAATCAAATGAAATCAATAACAAGATCAGCACTTTAAATATCAACTCCGAAACTCCATCTGCCAACACCAGTTACTCGAAAATTACAACCTCTGTTTATGAAGTTGATGACAATGATGATAGTTGGAAGAGAGCCACTGCTGTTACTAACGATCTCAAAGCGAAAATTCAGAGGATGAAGGCTCGTACTAGAAACCTCGCCCCATTGGCAGAATAAAACCTCCATTTGTATAATACTGAATGTTATAAAAGACTTCTGAATTCCTTGATTAGTACTCTATTAATAATTTTATTCCTTTCGTGCGCAGAACGAATGGGGACAACATCAATCTCACTAGTTCTAATTCTAACTTTACAAACATCATTCCCGTCCTTGACTGCCTTTTTAATCAAATTCAGAATCCCTTCAATGTAATCTATGGATCGTAAATACCCATCATACCCTCCAACTGCAAACTTGTAAGTTATACCGGGTGGATTTGGACTTCTAAGGGTTTTAAAACACCTTTCGATGTCATTCTTCAAGGAAAATTCCTTCACCATTTTGATATTAAAATTGGAGTCCCTAATACCAATTAAAACGTTATTATTGTTACCAAACCTGCATTGAACATTCAATCTGTACAAAAAATCTTCAAAGTGATTGTTACCCTTTCTAAGTAACTTCAACACCTCTTGGTTCTTCATTGATCCGTTTGGTAACTTCTTTGATAAGATCATTTTTATCTCAGTATAATCCTTGTCCTCTATCGTTCTATCTTTTGATGAGTAACTTTTTGGGTCAAAAGAATCAATTTCACAAGTGTATATGCATTTTATCCCGCAAATTTCTGTTTCCACTATACTGTTATAGGAGCTTTTATTATCTCTCGTCGGAGGAGCATTTGGTCCCATAGTTATCAAATCCTCAAATCTAATACCAATATAGGACATGAAGAAATTCTGGCCCTCTCTTGTATCAGAATTTGCTATTATTAATTTTCCCTTGTATTTAATAACATCATATTCACTTTCCTTTAACAAAGCGGAGTATTGGAAGAAATTGGATGGACAGATCAAATCGTAGTCTTTTATTGAAAATTGAAAATTAGGGTTGGATTCCAATAAGACTAGAGCTTTAAGAAATTCTCCAATGGTGCTCTTGTCTTTAAAATTCTTTGGTATATATGCTGTGGAACCATTCTGAACGTTCAATAGTTGCTTGGGAATATGATAAGGCTTTAATTGTGATTGGTCCAGTGTTATTTGACCAGAGTTGGAGGAAAAAAAAGCAACCTGCCTCCTTTTAAAATGATCATGAAGGTTGTTCTTAGGCTCTGTGTAACAGAATTGACCTGTTTTGATGCTATAAATAGACATATACTGGAGAAGAATTGATATGTAGGATGGAAAAAAAGGTCCCAATAATTCCAGCGTTCCTCATTACAAAATCTACACGGGGAAAATTAGTGGGAAGTTTTTTTTTTGACGGCATGGCGAAGGAAAAAAGTTGCCTAGTGAATAGGAGCGGAAGTTGGGGGAAAAGAAATTTCCTACAATAAATTTCCCATTAATGGATACTGGCCTCTGGTAAATCAGAGCTTTTTAGAACTTTAAAATTTTAGTCCTAGGGATTCTACAATGATTTGAAATCTAACTCTAACTTTGCTTATATATACATCTGAAAGTATGAAGCTGAGCAAATGAGCTTTTTTGGGTTCCGTTTTAGGTATAAATCAATATCCTCTAACCAATTTTAGAAATTGCATAAAACATTAAATATGTTTAATTTCTAAAGTTAACGATCATAATTGTTTTGAAAAACCGGTTGACTTGTTTGCACCAAGTTTTAATTTAAATGAGTAATTAATCATTGATTTATTGATTATTTAATTTTTAAGCAACTGCAACCTTGTCATATTAATTATGAGCATCTTCACGCTCAGCACTCAAATATGGTAAATGTTTTAACGTAATTTATCTGAAGATCAAAAAGTTTAAATAAACCTTTTATTTGTCATTATGAGGAATTGATAAATTATAATCTTTAATTTAAGTAGATTAACACTAACGTCAAAAAGGTTCTCATTATAATGATGGTCCTTCTGTACTAAGTTGACTATAAATCGTCACCTCACCATGCACCGATATATTGATAAATTGTTTCTAATCCATTTTTTCTTTTTAAGTCGTAGAAATCCTTGACATTATAATCCTCAGTGGGCACAAAACACCATGAACTTCATGCAACCCTTCTCTTAATTGCTCAACCTGTAAAGACATAGGAATGTCAATGTGCAGCAACCGGATAAAAAAGTTGTTTAATAGAATGGGACACCCGTTGCTTGAATTAATTCTCAAGTTTACCTGAGAGGTAGTTTCTCTTACAATTGGTTTTTCTAACGTGGGTCTTTTTCAATTCGACGGATACATGGAGGCACGGGATTTTGATTTCTTGATAATTGCAAGCAGGATCAGATGTTTGGATGACTGGCTTATTTTTTGGATCGATCGGCTGTTCGCTGCATGACATCCATTAAAATGGTCGAGTGCCAACGTTTGGTAAGTAGGGACCGACATGACAGAAAGTGCGCAAGCTGCAAAGAAAAGAAAAGGGGTTTGGACCAAAGCCAAGTTGATCCCATTCAATCAATATCTGCTTATAATGCGGCGTGACTATGGGTCTCTAGCATCTTTTATCCCGGATCAAGAAAACAACACCGAGCAATCATTGAAAGCACAGCACCAGTGGTAACGTAGGCTGCTCATATAAATCTACAGATGACATGCTTTCTCACCATTGCTATTGAGATGAAATCCGGTTGCTGACTCCACCATTGGATTGCTATGCCTTCAAAACATCGACACTTCATTTTCTATGAGTCTGACGCGTCAAACAAAAAATATTCCAAACGCGTCATCTATCTTTCTCCACAAACAAGGTATGCCAACAGATCCTAACTTCGTGGTTGACGTGCAGAAATATTATAAGGGTCTTTTACCTTTTAATCTTATCTTTCAATGGTTGAACCATTCCATGGTTCCGACCTCGGATTTCACACATAGGGAAGTTGCATTCGAATACCCATCAGGTGCATATCACCGTTACAACTCTTTTAAGGATGCAGATGAGTTCAAGAATAAAGTAGTTTCGTCAGTCCCGGTGCGTTTTGAAATTGGTGCAACTTATCCCATAGAACCAAAGAATAGAAAGACGGTGGCCAAATCTTTGATGAAACCCCAATCGAAGGAAATAGTGTTGGATATTGATTTAACAGATTATGACGGGATCAGAACCTGCTGCCAAGATAAGAGCATTTGTCCAAAGTGTTGGAAGTTCATGACGTTGGCGATTAAGGTGGTGGATCAGGCCCTTGAGGAGGATTTTGGAGTCGAGAATAGGATTTGGGTATTCTCAGGTAGGAGAGGTATCCATTGCTGGATCAGTGACTCTAATCTCAGAAATCTGAACGAACAAGGCAGAAAGTCCTTTATTCAATATATGGACGTTTTAAACGTCAAGGGTCGTGGGAAGAATACGGGTGCATTGGGCTTGAAAAAACCATTCCACCCTCACATCGAGCGATCACTAGATATACTGAAGGACCATTTTGTGGACATGATTTTGAGAGAACAAGATCCGTGGAGAGGTGAAGAGGGTGGTACGGAGTTGGCAAATTTGATTCCTGATAATTCTCTCCGGAATGCCTTAAAGGCCAAGTGGAAGGAGGAGAACCAGTCGGATTCTCAGAGTAAGTGGATGGATGTTGGTGATTTTTACGAAAAGATGGGGATCAAAAGTTTCGATCTTATATACTGGAGGAAAGAGGTCATTCTATGGATGCTTTATCCAAGATTGGATGTCGAGGTTTCACGACAGATGAACCATTTATTGAAATCCCCATTTTGTGTCCACCCGGGCACTGGTTATGTTTGTATTCCGTTTGACCCCTCTAGGAAACCTTTTGACCCATTTACCGAGGCGCCAACTCTTGAGCAGGTGCTCATGGAAGATCCAACCGATTGGAAGAATACTAGTTTGAAACCAAGCATTCTTCTTTTCAAGGAGTATGTCTCAGATTTAGTTAAAAAGGAGACCAATGAGCGTAAAAGAAGTCACGGGGAATCCACCGGTCTAGAATTTTGACCTCCAAATTTTGTACCATTAGAAAAAAGAGTTGACAATTTCGGCAGCGCCTTCCGTTTTTGGCCGTGCTCACCCATGAGCTCCTACCTCGCTCAACCTTGCCGTTAAGTAACTTCTTCATTTGGGATCCAAATCGATATAAAAGCGGGGCATTTGGCCTCCCTGCTGCCGTCTGGCAGGGGAAAACTCATCAATTAAACGATATTAAAAATGAATGAAGAACCACAGTACAACTACTTCAAAAAGAAACACGTTACTGTTATCAAAGCTCCGGTGTCTGCGGGCCAAGGGAAGCAGGGTGTTGATCTCGGTCCGGAGAAGATCCTTGAGTTTGGCTTGCTTAAGGATTTGGAGCGTTTGGGTTGGGAATCCCTTGTCGTGGATCCCTTGCAGGATTTGGACCATTCCGTTTATCCTGAGGATGAGGTTGTCAACAACCTGAAGAACGTTAGCTTGGTGAGTGAGAGTTGTAAGAGGATCCATGACGCGGTTGCGGATGCCCACAACAAGAACTCATTCCCATTGACCATTGGTGGTGACCATTCCATTGGTATGGGTACCGTTACTGCGTTCATTCAAAAGTACCCCAATGGGGGTGTGATTTGGGTCGATGCCCATGCCGATATCAACTACGCCACAACCACAGACTCCGGTAACATTCACGGTTGTCCTGTTTCATTTGCCATGAATTTAGCCAATGAGGAATGGCCTGAGCAATTCCAGTGGATCAAGCAGCTGCCAGCTCATCTCAGGACCAGTAAGATCGCCTACATTGGGCTGAGGGACGTTGATGAGGGTGAAAAACGGATTTTGAAGGAGCACAACATCACCGCCTTTTCCATGTACCACGTCGACAAGTATGGGATCAACGAAGTTGTCCAAAGAGCCATCAAAGCCATCAATCCAGATGGTGACGCCCCAATCCATTTATCCTACGATGTGGACTCTATTGATCCCTTATTTGTTCCTGCCACCGGGACCCCAGTGAGAGGTGGTCTGACTCTCAGGGAAGGCCTTTTCATTGCTGAGGAACTAGCTATCAGTGGTCATTTGGCAGGTCTTGATATCGTTGAGGTTAATCCATCCCTTGCCATGCACGAGATGCATGCGATTGATACTGTCAGCACCGGTATCTCTCTCGCCAAGTGTGCCCTTGGTGATACCCTTCTATAGATGACGCAATTATGTAAAAGGTAAAATGATAAAGAAAAACAGTTAAGGGAGATCTTTACCGGAGGAGAAGGAATCCATCAAATGGAAGACAGGTAACGCACATACCACGGGTTCAATTCATTTCCCGTTGCCTTTCAACTCCTCGATGAGCCAATGAAAGTCCGTTACGAGTCCGGTACCGGAGCCAGATTGGGAATTTTTCAGATCAATCACCGTTCTTCCTCAGTATGTCCAACGAAGAGAAGCCACCACCACCGAAGTATGCCGGGTTTATTGCGGGAGTCTTTTCGGGTGTTATGAAGAATGCGATTGGCCATCCATTTGATTCGGTTAAGGTGCGTATACAGACCTCCACCGGGAGGTTCAACGGTCCATTGGATTGTACGATCAAGACCTTAAAAAACGAGGGGATCAACGGGCTTTATAAGGGATTCACTCCACCATTGGTTGGGTGGGTGCTCATGGATTCGGTGATGTTGGGATCCCTTCATCTTTATAGACGATTGGTCAAGGACAATCTCTTCCCGGAGGAGAAGAAGATGCCGCTGAGTGGTCACTGTCTTGCTGGTGTGATGTCAGGTTGGACTGTCTCCTTTGTTGCTGCACCTATTGAACAATTGAAGGCAAGATTGCAGGTTCAGTATGATGCAAAGAGTAGATTGTACACAGGTCCAATCGATTGTGCAGTTAAATTGATGAAGCATGATGGGTTCAAGACACTGTACAAGGGTCTTATTCCGACCATGATTTTCAGGACAAACTTTATCGTTTGGTGGGGATCTTACGAGATCATAACTAACTATTTCAAGGAGAATACTAAGATGAGCGACATGGCCATCAACTTCTGGGCGGGTGGGTTCAGTGCAACATGTTTTTGGATCACCGCATACCCTGCAGACGTTGTGAAGAACGTGATTGTGATTGATGACGTGGAAAACCCAAGATTTAAAAAATACTCCGATGCCGTGAAATACGTTTACAATGAGAGAGGAGGATTGAGAGGGTTCACGAGAGGGTTCCTACCTTCCATTATGAGATCCTTCCCTGCAAACGCTGGTGCTCTTGCAGCATTTGAACTTGTTATGAGGTTCTGGTGACGATTTATAGACGTTGGTAAAATAAGATTCATGAGCTAAAAATACTTTTAAAGTGTGAAACTTCACCAAAAAATGCAGACCTTCTTCAAGAGAAATGTCCAATAAGTCTAAAAGGTTCTCCGTAGGAGGACTCTTTTCCAAGACGTCCCCAACCAAGGAGAAAACCCAACACCCCCCCATTAAAAAGAGAGAAAATTCCCACCTGATTAAGAGTAGAGGCGGTAAACGTCTCACAGTCTACCTTCCAGATGAAATGGATCTTGAGTCGATTCCTTCCATTCCACAGAAGAGTCAATCTGTCCCACCTCCGGTGATACACAGAGAAATTCAACCAGATGCTTTAAGATCTCACCAATCCAGCGTGTTGAGTGCCGGAAGCGCGTCATCTTCTGTTTATCCAGATATATCGAGAAGCTCCAGCAAGGCTTCATTGATTCACTCGACAAATGGAGGACAAGAAAGTAACACGGATGGCTCAAGACAACAGATCAAGGTATATGAGAAACCGGGAATGAGTAGAAACCAAAGTCAGAGGAATCCGAATTTGATGAAGAAAAGGAAACCACCAGCAATGAGAATGAGTGTTATAACCGATGCAAAGGACAAGGAGAACAATGAACAGTGCTCACCGACACCAGAAAATCAGCCTAATGAAATTATTAACTCCATCAACAAGGAGCTCATGAATTATCCAAACCCTTCAAGCGATGGACTGCAATCCAACATAGGCAGCCAGTACTCCCCCTTGAGACTTCAGCATCCAACCGAATTATCCTCAATATATACAGAAACAGCAAAGTCTGCACTCAAAGTTGAGGCTGGTACATCACTCGGTTGGGTTGAAGGACAAGCAGAAGACCACCATATCGCCAACATTTCACAGAGTAGCACGAATCCACCAATTCTCCAGGGAGATGCGATCCAGCCATCTCCAGAGTTTGAAATTTCAAAGGACTTTTCCCACCACGATCAATCTTTCGTCTCGGCTCATAAGCATTCAAGGACAATCTCAAGTGTTGAGGAAATCACCAACGTGATCGATAGCTTTCAGTTGGAAAATTTAACTTTACATGAGGAACATGAGGGTGAATACGAAACTTCGACCGATCATGAATTTACTTCTAGTTTCCAACAAGAGAAGGGCCTCAATCTGAGTCAAATATTGCCACAAGAGGATGAATCGGTGGAAGAGAACCAAAAGAAGGAAGAAAAGACCCTTAAAAAGGAAGGGTTGTATTTGAAGGTAAAGGATTTACCCGAATTGGAGGAAGGCCAAACTCTTAACGATTATATAGCCAATTTGGAAAAGGAACTCTGTCAAAAGAACCCATCCGGATCACCACCTATAAAGGAGGTTGTCGAGCATCCCATAGTACAAGACTCTGTCTTGAACACGGATTTTCCGCAACCACAACCGCTTCCCATCTCCAATTTGTCTGAGAATTCTAGTAGTAGTGATGTTTTCTACGAGGCAGAGGATGGCCCCAAACGCGTTACTTCAAATAGGCTGAAATTTGATGATTTGATTAGTAGCGGGGAAGAAAGCCTTAACTCGGATGTCCTCCCACCATACAGTGCTAGTGCTGAGAGTGCTGAGCAGCCCAAAGGTGGTGAAGATGAGGTTGATGATGATGATTACGATGGTGATGAGGCGACCAACTGGAAATCATATGAACCCCCACAGCTGGTCCATGAGCCATGCTTTGAAAGACGGCTTGATTTAGACGACGAGCTTGAAAATACTATTGTAGGGAATCCTTACCCTGATTTTCACGCCGGGGACAGCATGGAAGACCTATATCCAAACAATATAACAGATTCAGATGATAATGAGAATGAAAACAGCGAAGATAAAGATGAAGAAGACGAGGGGTTACTGGAATTCAAGGCAAAGAGTCCAATATCAGAGCAATTCACATTTGGATCTTCTCATTCCGAGAGACAGAATTGGGAAGAACCAAGCCCTGAAACTTACCAGAACTCGATTGGGTCTTTTGGAGATGATGCTAGTGCGGACATGGTTGACACTTCGCAGAATAAGTCCCACTTAATGGTCATCAATGGCACTCCAGAATCTGCCAATGAGTTCAAGCATGAGATAGATTTGAAAGAACTTGGGTTAACGGCATCAGCATTGCCCTTACTAAACTCTCAACACACATTGGAGAGGGGGGAAAGTGATGTCACCATCACCACTGATATCCCCAATGAACTGGAGTTCCCAATTTATGACAGGCGAGAGGAGCCTTCTGTTTCTCCGATTCAACATTCCACCGTTGTTGTGCTGGCTGCTCCACTACTGAAAAAGCCGTTGAATGCCACTAGGAGGCCTGTTCCTGATTATCCTATTGGTGGGAGGAGGTCGAGAGGCCTTTCAATGACTACAGCCAATCCGGAGCTCTTTTCCAATAACGGGAATAATATAACCACAATCCTGGATACAGATAAACAAGGCAGAGGCAAAAGGTCGGTATATGTGGAGAAATTGAGAAATAAAGGGACACCCAAGGGCAAACTTAACCCAATCGTTCTACCGTTATCATTGAGAGCCCATAATGCGAAGGAAAAGACACTTTCGAAGAATACCTCTACTTCTTCCTCCACCTTGCTTTTCAGTGGTCCAAAGCCACGGACAAGGATGTTGGCGAGTGAAATGGATGATAGCGAATTGCCCGACGCCACGTTGCTCCATACGGGGAAAACTAAGGTCCCCGTCCATCCAGATGCTGAGGTGATAGCAGCCAATTTAGAGTTCCGTAAGCTGGCCGAGGAGGAGACCCTCAAACGAAGAATATCCGTCACCTCCGTAGCTCCTCGTGTCCCACGGATGAACTTGTACATTGTCAACCCTGATAGTGATTAGGGATCAATATTATGTAATTTAATGCTGAGCGCTTTTTCCAGATTTGTCGCGGCCATTTGAGGCCAAAGATGGAGAAATAACATACACGTCTTTTATTAAAGGAGCAATGTCTCAGGCTGTTTACACTCTGATTTATGAGGTACGTGTTCCTGCTTATCATTGAATTAATTGCTTACAATGAATACTAACATCCGTTTTTTCCAGCCGACAGCGGCTCCGAAATTCTCCTCTAATGATTTCAAGAATCAACTGGAAAAGGGTGACGATGAATCCAAGATTGAAACGATGCGTCAAATTTTGCTCACAATGGTGAACTCGGACACTATGCCAGACTTGCTTATGCACGTGATCAGGTATGTGATGCCATCGAAAAATAAGGAATTGAAGAAGTTGCTTTACTTTTACTGGGAAATTTGTGACAAGTACGACCAGGATGGCAAACTGAGACATGAGATGATCTTGGTTTGTAATGCCATTCAAAGGGATTTGCAACACCCTAATGAGTTCATCAGGGGTAGCACTTTGAGATTTTTGACCAAGTTGAAGGAGCCGGAATTATTGGAGACTTTGGTTCCAAACTGTAGAACATGTTTGGAACATCGTCATTCCTATGTTAGAAAGAATGCGATTTTTGCCATCTACTCAATTTACCAGGTTTCTGACCATTTAATTCCAGATGCCCCAGAAATGATCAAGGAATTCTTGACTGTTGAGAGCGATCCAACATGTAAGAGAAATGCGTTTGTGTGTCTATCTCAGTTGGACAGAGATGCCTCATTGTGGTACATTCAAGAGTCCCAAATTTTCTCCCTGGACCCAATGCTTCAATTGGCAGTCATTGAGTTCATCAGAAGAGACTCATTGGTTAACACCTCGTTGAAGGGCCAATATACACAAATTGTTTCCGCTTTATTAGACATGGACAACACTGCAGTGTCTTACGAAGCTGCCACTACTTTGAGTGTCTTGGATTCCTCAACCGAATCCATTAAGGCATCCGCTGCCAAATTCATTGATCTCTCCATCAAAGAGTCTGACATTAACGTGAAATTGATTGCTTTGGAAAGAATCAGTGAATTACATACCGAAAATGAGGGTGTTTTGGATGACATCTGTCTGGATGTCTTGAAATTACTCTCATCCCCATCGATCGATGTTAGAAAGAAGGCAATTGAAATTTCCTTGAAATTGGTGTCCGGTAAGAACGTGGATGATGTGACTAAGTTGTTGAAGAAGGAGTTGCAAAGGTCCACCGTTTCCGACGAAGATAAGTCAAATGAGTACAGACAAGTTTTGATTAACGCCATCCATTCCTGCGCCATCAGGTTCCATGAAGTGGCTGCCTCTGTGGTCGATTTACTTTTGGATGTTCTTGGGGAATTGCAGGCATCTGCAGCATATGACATCATTTCCTTTGTCAAACAAGTTATTGACAAGTTCCCTGATTTGAGAGTCCACATCATCGAAAAGTTGATTTCCGGTTTGAAGAACTCCAAATCTGCCAAGGTTCATAGAAGTTCGCTATGGATTTTGGGTGAGTATTCCTTAGAGGAAGCCACTATTCAAGCTGTCTGGAAACACATTAAAGCTTCCATTGGTGAAGTTCCAATCATTTCTTCCGAAAGAAAATCTCTGATCGGAGATGAGGAGGAATCTGTTGAGGAGGAGTCCAATGGCGTTAAACGGGGTCCAAAGGTTTTGGCAGATGGTACTTATGCTACAGAGAGTGCATATGATGATGTTAAGACCTTAAAGTCTGCTTCATCTACCACTTTAATCAGGGGCTTCATTTTGTGTGGTGACTTTTATTTGGCCACTGTTCTTTCCTCCACTTTGGTAAAGTTAATTTTGAGGTTAAATAAGATCAGTGAGAGAAAGGACCTATTAAATGCTTTGAAGGCAGAAGCCATGTTGATTATGGTGTCCATTTTAAGGGTTGGAAGCACCAACTTGGTCAAGAAGAAGATCGACGAGGATTCTGCTGATAGAATCATGTCCTGTATTAGGTTCCTCTCGGATAACAAGGAGAACGACCTTTTGTTTGAACAGGCCTTTTTGGAGGATACTAAGACGGCTTACAAGAAGCAGGTTGAAGCGGAGGAGGAGAAGGAGTTGGCAAAGGATTTGGCTAATATCAACCTGAAATCCGAGCAAGTTGATGACACGATCGAATTTAGACAGTTCACCAACAGTGATTCTCACGTTCAAGATGAGAATGATAAGGAGTTGACAGCTGTGGGCACGACTTCTCAAAAGGAATCCCTGACATCCAGATTGAAGAGAATTGTCCAATTAACCGGGTTTTCCGATCCAGTATATGCCGAGGCTTACGTGAAGATCCACCAATTTGATGTGACACTGGATGTGCTGATCGTCAACCAGACCACCGCGACTTTGAGGAATTTGAGTGTGGAGTTTGCTGCCTTGGGTGATTTGAAAGTTCTTGATAAGCCAACCAGTACAAACATCGGTCCTCATGGGTTCCATAGATTACAAACCACGATCAAGGTTTCCAGTGCCGACACCGGTGTCATTTTTGGTAACATTATCTATGATGGTCAACATGCTAACGAGAGTACAATTGTCATTCTTTCCGATGTCCATATTGACATCTTGGATTACCTGAAGCCTGCTACATGCCATGAGTCCGAATTCAGAAAGATGTGGAATGAGTTTGAATGGGAAAATAAGATCTCTATCTCCTCTACTTTGCCAACTTTGAAGGCTTATCTCGATGAATTGTTGCTATTTACAAACATGAGTAACTTGACACCAGGTGCAATCATTGGGGATTGTCAATTCCTCTCCGCCAATTTGTATGCGAAGAGTACCTTTGGTGAGGATGCATTGGCCAACTTGTGTATTGAGAAGAAGGTTGATGGTGATATCAAGGGTTATGTTAGAATTAGATCCAAGGGTCAAGGTTTGGCGTTGAGTTTGGGTGACAAGGTGGCTGCTATTTTGAGGAAGACCAACAAGAAGGAAGTGGAAAGAGTTTAATTCTATTCGTTGAAAACACCTCCGCCTTTCTAGTGAATTTATATTTATTTTGACTAAATTTTTTTTGGTTAGACGTACTCCTCTTCAATAATGTCAAGTGCAGCTGGTGGTGCCTTCAGGAGATTCCTCAACTCGGAGACGGGCCCGAAGACCGTCCATTTCTGGGCCCCAGTGATGAAATGGGGTCTTGTCATTGCCGGTGCCGGTGAAATGGCCAGACCTGTCGAGAAAGTGTCAGCTATTCAACAATTGTCCCTTTTTGCCACCGGTGCGATCTGGACAAGGTGGTCAATGGTGATCATTCCAAAGAACTACTTGTTGGCCTCTGTGAACTTCTTCCTTGGTGGTGTTTCAATTGTTCAATTGGGTAGAATTTACCACTGGAGGTCGTCATTAGGTGATTCTCCAGTCGAAGTTGTCAAGTACATGTTGGACATGAAGGATGAAAAGAAGGTGGAAGAAGTGGCCTCAGCTAACTGATATATAATTTTTAAAAATACATAATATCTTACCATTTCATCAAGTTTTCCTGTTTTAAAATAGAATCCAAATCCTGTAGAATATTGGCTCCGTTTGGGTTGAACTTTTGTAGTCGTTTAATGATATCATCATCGCCTGGTTCAACACCCTCTTGAGCGTCTTCGAATTCCTCATCCCCCCCATGATCTTCATTATCGGACTCCTCCTCTTCTTCCTGAGCCGGAGTTTTCATCTCCGTTTCCGGCTCAGCATCGTCGGAGGAAAGCACACCCTGGGTGATACTCTTCTGGAACGTGGTCTTCTCCATTAGTTTCTTCACCTTTTCTGCATCAATAGGAACGTTGTCTCTGATACACGTCAATTTGTATTTGATGATGGTTTTAATACGGGATATCGTCACCCAGTGCAACCACCCTGACCCCATGTGACAGCGATCCTCTAATTTGGAAGTGATTAAAATGGTCTTGATATCCTCATCTAGAATGTCCCCCAATTGAAACGACAAGCAATTGCATAAACTGCCACCATCAAATAGTAGGGATCTTGGCAACATCTTTATATTTTTCAAGACAGGATCATTTTGGAAGTCCTCCTTAAAATTATACAACGTGGGCGGTAACACCAACGTATCATCATCAAAGGAATCATCATCAATTTTCCCCCCACTACTTCTGAAAGCTTCAATTTGGTATTTGGCGGAATTGGGATCTTTGGAGGGATCATAACCCAATTTGATAAACGAGTGTCTCCAAGGACCCTTTGAACAGGTGTATGACACAAACGGTAGTGCAAATCTCAACTGGGGTCTCATACTCACTGGTAGCATCAAGTAAATGTGTTTTCTGATCCAAATGGGTTTCATTTCAAACAATTTTTCTAAGATGGTCAAACATTGGACTAGGTGATAAGAAGGGGATTCCATCATCACTTTTTGAGGAATCTTGTTTGCTTCCATCGACTGGATTTCGGTCTGAGCCTTTGCAAGTTCCTTATCTAGACGGGGGTCATGTGTTTCTGGAACATTATCTCCCCATTTAATTTGGATTGTATGCAATTTAACCGATTTATTGAGCCATTCACCCTGATCGTTAAGTAGTAAATTACCAAAGTATTTATAACCGTGATTAATATCGGTTCTGGCATATCTCGGTAATGGTGGAACATCCATATCGCTATTTTCAAATTGTTGGAATCCGTTTAACCTCCTTTCCAGCTTATTGGAGAATTGCTTAATCTTATTCAAATCACCCTCTCGGATTGATTCATTAAATTCACTAACAAAGTTGTTGGATTTTGTCAATATTTGGAAATCTGCCAATTGTCTAAACTTGTAATTCTGTCTTAAAATGCCCACAGGTTCGATATGATACTTTTTATTCACTGTTTCACATTCCAAGAGGGCCTTCTGAATGTTACCATCGTGTTTTCTCATTATCTTCTTTGGGATTCGCAGCTTCAATAGCACATTATCATTTGACTTCAATATACTTGATCTCAATGGATGTGAATAGGGATCATCTGGTCTCAGTTTTAATTCCAATTTCATATCTGGTTCGATGAAACATTTCGATAACTTTGTTTCACCGCCAATAATATCCATGGCCTTTTCCACATTATTCACCCTCATTGGATACTCAACGGAGATTAAACTGGGCACATCCAGACCTATAATTAGTGCGGAACTCATCCAAAGATTCTTAATTGGTCTATGAAAAAATAGATTGTAAACATGGTTCAAATTGGTGATAATGCTCCAAAATCACATCTTTGGACAAAAACTCCAACCATAACTCACTCATATGCATATCAATACATCTCTTATTAACTTCACCCACTGACCGTAGAGTTACCTAGTTGTCAATGAGGTTACCGGGAACAAGCTAATCACGTGACCGGGATAAGATCTACGCTTACGTAACATCATCCCAACCCTTTTTTTATTCTTCGCCCGTAGTGAAAATGTTTGTGTTTTTAGAGCTTCATTAACGTTTAATATGCCAATTCGTAAATCGAGAAGGTCCAATAAGGGCCAAAATCCTACTAGGGATGCTGACTTATATCCACGAGAAGCACCTCGTGCTAAAAAACCTAAAAGAGAGAATCTACCTCATTTAAAACACGATCCTAAATTGACAAATGATGGTGAGGTGAGGTGTCTAGTTTGCGGGGTTTGGAGGGATAATTATGACGAGGGGGCAGAATTGGATGATAAGTTCAACGAATGGGTAGAATGTGATACTTGTAAACTTTGGCAGCATACTTATTGTATGTTTGGTGACCCTCACTTTAAAGTACCAGATAACTATCAGTGTGATATTTGTGATCCATTGCAATATCCTAATATGAGGAGGAAATTAAGTTATGATAGGTGGTTGAAGTTGAGATTTCCAGATGGTAATGCAGGGCTTTTTGAGAACAGCAACAACGTGGAGGAAGATCAAGATGCATTTGAAGGACAAGAGGAGGGAGAAGGAGAATATGAGGAAGATCATGACTTGGGTTCCGATAATGAAGATGGGGAGGATTTGGATGAGAAGAATGAACCTGATATAAGGGAAGAAGATGCTATGGGAGAGGAGGAAGATGAAGAAGATGAGGAGAAAGTGAATGTTAGATCTCGAACCCAAAGAAGGGCTGATAACTTCAGGGAAACGAGACCCAAAAGGTTTAAGAAGAAAACTAGTAATGTTAGTAAAGTTTCAGCTTCTGTTCAAGCTCAAAGAGACGGTATAATTAAAGGGTTCACCAATGTCATCGTTAAGTTGATACCGGCAGGAGACGTGGAATTGCTCAAAGGCGGTAAGGCTGAAGACCTTGCTCATGCTTGGTCGACTGAGTTGGAATCTATAATTTTTGACCTCTTTGTGGGTGGTCATTATACGAGCAAATGTAGAAGTTTACTACAGAACATCAAGAGTGGGAATTTAATAGAAAGAGTGATCCTAGGAGAGTTCACAATCGACCAATTGCCTAAATTGACGAACGAGCAAATGAAAACAAAGGAGGAAAAAGAAAGAGATCAAAAGATCCGAGAAAAGGAGTTGAGTAAGTCGGTGATCACCCAATCCATGCATGCAATCCCACAAGTGAAAATAACTTCTAAGGGAGAGGAGGTGATGGAAAATGCTAACTATCAGTTCGATGATATCAGTACAAACTATGTCGAAGATGAGCGTTTGGAAGAGGTGGAAAGAATCAGGGAGCAGAAAGAACTGGCAAAAAATCAAAGCCATCCATCAGAAGAGCCAAATGAGCTCAAGGAACACAAGGAAGAAAGTTTGAGAAACGTCTTTAATGCTCATGCGGCAGGATTTGATGAAGAGGAGGATAATCAAGCCCAGGAAAATGAATTGGACGATCACATCAATGATGATGACGAGGAAGAGTTTGATAATATAATCAATGACGGATTGGGAGATGATGAGTTTGATAATATAATCAATGGTGACGGATTTCCAGAGGAAGACACGACACCACTTTGGAAATTTAAGGAGATTTGGAAGGGTCCAAGTGATTTCATGGGTGAGGCTTTGAATGTTAGCATTAAATACATCACCACAAGCGATTCCAAGGGGTCCGATTCCAAGGCGGATATGATTCTTAAGGACGCAATTCGGGTCAAAAAGGGCAAAGTCACGATAGACGGAAGATTGGACGGTAAGGTTGCAGACAATTATTTAAATAAAGTGGGAGCTACAAGAGATTTTTACCTCTACAGTGTTGAACCCGAGAGGGAAGTGGATATGGGGCCATTTTTGAACTCATGGAGGTTTTACTTCGACAAAAGAAAGTACGGTGTCATTGGCAAAAAACCAGAATATGTTAAGGATATATATATCGTAGTCAAGGACAAGGATGGGTTAATTGATCATCGACCTGAATATTTCTCAAAGTTTGATTTTGAAAAGGTTAATGATTCTATAAAAATGGGGGAAAATGATACCAAGATGTACATATTGTTTGTTGTTAGTAGGGGAATGGAATTCAAAGACCCACTATCTAAACAGGAAGGGAAAGAAGAAGAGAAAGAAGAGGAAGAAGACTATCAGCCATCAGTTACTCCGGAACTACCCAATGTGAATACCCTCCAACTTCAGAACATCTTGAGTAAGTTGGCATAATTTTGTAGAAAGTTAAGTATGATTTACATATGGTAAAGTCTTTACGACAAAAATATATTAGAAGAGTTACTTAATTTAAGCCTTAGCCAAAGCCTTCTTAACAGCGTAAGATCTTTGCTTCTTAAGAACCAACACTTGGAATCTTTCGAAGTCAGACAATTGAGATCTTCTTTGTCTTTGAGCAATCTTCTTAGCCCAGCTGGTCTTAGCCCACTTAGCATCAATATCAGCAGCAGCCCACTTCTTGGTAACAGTACCGGTTCTAGCACCCTTGTTCAAACCTTCCAAGACCAATGGGGTAAGGACAACCTTAGCGAGGGAGATAGCTTGTCTTTGGACAGCTGGACCGTCAATCAAAGCCTGAAAGTTAATGTTAGTATTAGTTCACTATTGATGATTCGTTTTGGTGCAACTTTAGCAATGTGGTCTTGAGCTTGAATGTCACGTATTCCATCACTGGTCTTATATCAAATAAAGCAAAAATTCTATCAGGATTGACTATTGGTAACATAATCCACTCCAATAATGATATTATCATTAAATAAATACCTTTGATCATTCACTCAAGTCACCTTTAAAGCGATATCTACGTACTCTCTTGTTGTCGATGATTTCAACGATGGTGGCCAATTTGTTTTGGACGAGAACGACTCTACCGACTTCGACTAATCTCCAGTTAGTTGACACAACAGTGGTTTCAGACATCTTTGGTTTAGTTACTAGGATGGACACACAAATCTCAAAATCTGAAAATTTTCAAATGTTCAGCTTAGGCGAAGGGGCCTCCAGGGTAAAAACCTGCGGTGCGAGGGGTGTGTGAAATTTGGTAAAAATGCCGTCACAAGTCAAAAATTAGAGAATAAACCCTCGCTAACAGCACGTGATTAACCGGGTTCACTTTTAATGTTTGAAACTCAGAATAACTACGTCTCGATTTATGGCAACGATCTTCTCCTTTATAATGGAGAGAATGTGGTTATCGGGAAGGTTCCTGATGAATTAATCACCACCGGTTCGACGTTATCTGCATGTAGTCAGACGGTAACGTAGATCAATTGGTGTGAATAATTATAATTAGCATATTGACTTTAATGATGACTGATAATTTGCGTTTGATGAATGGATCTCACCGGGACACGCCTAGTCTCATTATGGGGGGTCCATACACGTTGAAAACCACTTTTAGACTGAGAAGTTGAAATGTAAATGTGTAAAAGATAGATTGACTTTGTAATTACCACTAGTTCCTTATCGACATTCTTTCACAATGTCAGCGTCGAACGCCCAAACGGAAGGGGACAATGACCAGCAATTCCATCAATTGGCCAACAAGATTTCCGCGTTCAGAAACATCGCTAATGATATCAATGCCTATTCATTAGAGGACAGATCCACGTTGGATGGATTGAACGATAGAATGACCCAGTTGGGTTCGCAGATTAATGAGTCCATCAATCAGATGGCTCGAGTGATGAAAGCTAACCCAAAGGTGACCAAAATGGTTGGCGGTGGGTTCATGATCTTCATCATACTTTACTATACTTTGAAATTGTTATAAATACTAGTTACCGATAACATCTTGACCCAATTTGTAATTGCCAATGGCTTTACCCCATTGGATTTTGCTTCTACTGATTGGCAGCAATCTACGTAGGGATTTGAACTTGGATTCGTTCAAATCCGAGATTCCCCGCAATAACTCCAATTGGAACCGGTGTTCAACACCGTTCAAATGGCTGATGAGTTCATTCTGGGGGCATTTATCCTGAAATGATTTCTCAGAGTTCATCAGCACGTTACCGTCCTCATAGTAATGAACCGCAACCTTAATCTTCACCTCGACACTACCAGTGGGCTTATCATAATCAAGAATCGTGGTCCATTTACCATTATAGTAATTTGAATCATTCAATTTCTCTCCAATGATGACCAAAAAGTAGCCATCATTTTTTGGAAAGAGTCTCCCAACACTCAGCTCAATATAATGATCACTCACGTATTGATCCAATTGGTTTTGCAGGTCAATCAATGGGATATCAATCAATTCTATTGCTTCTACATCAAATGCTTCCTCCTTCACAAAGTCATAATTAAATGCTTTCCCCAGTTTATAGTCAACAAATTTGGCGCCCTCAATGTTGTAAGGACACACCATCGTCAATTCTCCTTGTAATTGGACCATTTTGGCCTCCCTCGTTGTGAAGTGAGTTCTAATGGTGGAATTGATCAATTTGGTGGCATTTTCCCCATCTAAAAGTTGTTCGATGTCGTCCACAATCGGCTTCTGAGATCCCGGTGGTGCGGATTGGATGAATTGATTGAGAATCGATGATATTTGGGACATGGTATAAAACAGTGGAAAGTGCTAAGAAAAATCAATCACCAACATAAATTCATTATAGTCAATGCTTAGATTAGGAACTGGGGGCTGCAAAAGGCTGTTACACACAACACGACTTTTAAGAGACCTTCCCAAGCCCAGTGAGAGCTATCTATCTCAAAAGGGGGTCCAACCCACACCGTTGACAGCAGATGAATTGAAATCTCAAGAGGTTGATGAAATTGAACTACCACAGGCTACCGTGGACGAAAGGATCCAGGTGAAGAATGCGATGAAGAAGAGGTCTCTTCGAATGACTTTTGTTCAACTTTTTCTCATAACGGTTCTTTCCTCTTCGACATTGAATGTCATGAGGCAGAAGAATGAAATGGAGGAGTTGGAGGAGAATTATAATAGATTCCTTCACTGGCTAGATGAAATGATAATTGAATCAGAGAAGGGTGATGTGGTCTTAGATGATATGCAACAACAACTGGAGGCTTGGAATGATAGGTTTGAGGTTTTGGGGTTACCAAGAGTTACCATCAATGGTGAAAAGGGAATAAATAAGAAGGAGCTACTGGAAGTATTGAGTAAGAATAAGCAGGAGGTTGATTGCTCCAGGGCAGATACCCCAAGAATGCAAGCAAAAACCCCACTTCTGGTAGAGGTGGAAAACAAAAAGTTGGATAGATTCTTGTAAATAGATAATAGGAGGGTTCAAAGCAGATATAAAATAAAAGTAGGAATGGAATGATCTTCTTTTCTGGTGTGTAGCAAAAAAAGGCCAAGAAACCCCTTTAAATACCTCTGGAATGTGAGATTTTGACCTTTAACCACTCCAATACCTGTACAGCATCGGAGATTCCAAACTGACCGGTTTAATACCCGAAAGAACCTTCTCATCACCCTCTTGATCATCAGCCTCCTCTAAAATGTTCATTTGTTTCCTTGGGGGCTTGTAAAGTATATCCCTCGCCTGATCTAATAAATACCTGCATTGTTTTAGATCCCCACCATCTGTTTCCAAAGTCTGAATCACGTTGAGCAATTTGCTACTAGCCGTATTAGTGTATTTGAACATACTGATTTTCTCCTGTAGCAAATCGTTGGCTCTTCTATTGAATTCCTTCTCCTTGTATTCAAATTGGGTCTCCAATTTCGACAGTTTCTTCAATTTCAGATCGATGATTTTCGATTGCATCTGAAGAACATTCATTAACGACCTGTGCATCTCTTTCGACTCATTATTGGCAAAACGATGCGCCCTGGCACCAACTATGCCCATCATGGTATAAGTTGCATCTTTAACATCAATTAATGGGTCCCCCTCCCCCTCCTTGACAGGCTTGTTTGAATTCAATTTGGCCTCCAATTGTTCGTCCATCACCTTAATGGCCCTTTGAGAAGCGGCCGCTGCTATATTTGGATCGACGAGTTTCACCAAGAAAGCCAACGTTGACATGATTGGGTTATCGGTCGATGAGAATGATAAATTCGGAAGGAATTTCAGTACACCCAATAAGTCCCTATTATCCTCAAGATATTTATCCTCCATCGGTAGCTGTAGGAATCGAATTATACATTCCTCTGGTCTCTTACCATTATTAACAAATTCTGCAATTTTGAACCAATCATTTTGAAATTGATGAACCCCCTCGATCAACTTTTTTAAACTGGTTTCATCCCACCCAAGATCCAAATCCGGTTTGATGATCTTTCTTTTCTTAGTTGGATTGGCTTCTTTCTCGGAGTCTCCCAATTGAAGTGCTTCCTTCACTTTTGCAACATCAGGGAATGCGACATTTGGCTTAAAACTTTCAAATGGAAACATACCTCTAGGCGTATCATAGTCTATGACATACTCGTTGGTATTTGGTGGGTTGACCGCAACAGGTATTGATTCTGGATTCACCTGGTAATTGATCAACCCCCACCGATTGAGGAATTTAAAGACCCTCAATAAGCTGCCCATATCTCCGTTCAAGTTTCTCCTAATTGCTGTAAAAGAAAGGTACTCGTTGGGGTTCAATCGGTAAGTATTAATCATGAAATTCCTATATTGGGTGTAAACTTGTGGGGTTTTCGACTTTCTATTGCCTTTAAAAAACTCCGGTAATGATTCTTCTTCTATCTTATGAATCCTATCTAAATCCAACCACGCTGAGTACGAGGGTAGAACAATGGTGTGAGTTTGCATATCTTCATTTATTCTTTCACTTGTTGAACTCGCATTCGATTCCTTATTCTGTCCATTTTCTGTTGTTGTTTCTATTTTTTCGTCCATATGTTCATCCTTTACCGGAATTCCCTCCTGGATATCCACTGAGAGCTGGGCTTCCATCTCCATTTGACGCGTTTGGGAAATAAACAAGTGATGAAAAGGTGAGTTTTATTTTTCTCAATCAAATTCCTTCAATGATTAAATTGATAACAAGACCCCTACTACTTGTGGGCTCCTTCACCTTGGGAGCAGTCATGTTTGTTAGACCATGGCCAATTGAACCGCTTTCCCGGAGAAAAGCGGATTCTGCAACCTTCAAATTGGGTAATGAACTGCAAACCAATGAAATGTACCAGGAGGTGTCCAATAATAAAGAATTCAAACAGATGAAGGCCGAGAATCTTATTCCAAGAGCACACAGACTAAACCATGTGGGACAGGGACTATTGAACGGACCGAAC
The DNA here is from genome assembly GCA_030557035.1 of Saturnispora kantuleensis. Lineage (NCBI taxonomy): Eukaryota > Fungi > Ascomycota > Pichiomycetes > Pichiales > Pichiaceae > Saturnispora > Saturnispora kantuleensis. The sequence continues at coordinate 13,521 of JAKTVD010000041.1, read as the reverse complement.
CACTTGGACATTGGCCCACAAGTATTCATTAATAAATCCAAGGGCAAGTTAGTGGCTTTTACCAAGATGGGGCCAGGCCTAGCAGGCTCCGACGATAAGATTCATAATGGGATAATTGTGACTCTCCTTGATGAATTACTCTGCTTTTGTGGGTTTTCGAAATTGCCAAATAAAAGGGGAGTTACTGCGTCATTGAGCGTCAACTTCCTGAATAAGGTGGATCCAAACACTGTGATCGTATTAGACGCCAACGTGGTAGAAACCAAGGGCAGAAAATGCATCATAGAGGGACAAATTTTGAAATTGGCCACACTGGAGCCAGTGGCAAATGCAAAATGTATTTTAGTGGAACCTAGGTGGTTCAAATACTTGAACTGGGTAGACCTGTTTTGAGGATTTGGGTTTGGATGGTCAGCCTAGCTATTTTATCTTTTGTACACATCAGTAAATAGTTTTCAATTGATACTTTGGAGAGAGAAATTAAATTGTTTATCCATTATTATTCAGGGTCTATAAATTTGATTTGGATGGAGAGGTGACGCTTGTATGACGAATAATCATATTAGTCCTGCTCATAGCCACCTGCAACTTTAATACAAAGTTCAGGAATATGCATGTGGCGCACTTTATGCGCCACATATTGCCCCCGTATAAATGACTCTCCTCAATTCCTACGAAATCCCTTAATGGTTTAATGTGAGTGGATGATGCCTACCATTTACTTGTTTTTGATCTTACCAACAGCCTACAAAACGCATTTTTGGTTGATTTCAAAAGACACGTCACATGCCGATGCTCATACGCTCATGTTTTGCAGAATATTAGAGACAACCTCATGAGAGGTCCTTCAATATGAAATAGTCAAGGGTTTTGCATGTATTCAGTAAATAAAAAAGTGGTATACAGCAGAATATTAGACGATCACGGGCTATTCCATGAAATGATTGATTACCAGCTTATATTAACACGTCTGAATTCACGATTTAATGGGTGGGAATTTGGAGAAACATTCATTTCGAAACATTAGGCACTGAACTATCCATATACTTTTAAAAATGATAAGTACTATTCATAGTGGTCTTGTAATATTGCCATATTTATTTCTAATTTTAATTACTTAAAGGAAATGTGTTTATAAAGTAATGCAGAAATATTTGAGGTATTAGAATAGACGATGGTGAATGACTACAATTATACGTCCACCATTCATTAAATACCCGGCCCCACTAAATAAGGTCCTGTTGATCCTGCACTATGGCCGGAGTGTTGAGACTTTATTGGGAGGAACCCAGTTAGACTCAGCCATCTCCATGAATTGGGTCATGTTTTGAATAAGGTAGTTGCAAAGAAGAACCTCTGATTTGGAGACAAGAGAATTGATTGATATTCTTGCCTTGGATGTATCTTCAACTGGGGCCCCGGAAGAAATGAATTGAAAGATGTCGACTATGCGGAAACCGCTGGGCGGATTATCTACGGTAATAGGTTCCCGGACCTGAACCCCTTCAACTGGGTCCATCCCACCATGGAAATTAGCTACCAATATTTTTCTCAAACTTTCATCTTCCATGAGTCTGATGATTTTCTCTATCCGGTCTTTTTTGTACCCGGTGTGAATCATTAGACCAAAATACTCAGTGCACATATTTTGGATTCCAATGTGCAACTCTTTAATTATGGCATCAAATTTGTGAGGCAAGTGGGATTCCATGAGAACACAAATTGCTTGGGAAGTATTGGAAAAATATGAGTATTCAAAATCATTACCTATGGGATGGAGCCACTTATTCAACGGGAATGTGTTGAAAATGCAATACATGATCAGAGAACAAGGTATTAATAACCCCCATGATGGATAGTATTTAATCTGCTCCGCCGCCTCTGGATTCAACCTCTTGAGCAGATTAAAACGGGAAATATTTCGCAGATGTACCAAGAGAAGTGCATAATATATTAATGCAGTAAGCAACCCTCTTGACAAGTTCTGAGTTGAGTCATCGTCAAGCTGGAAAGTCAATTTTTCATCGTTGATGATTTCTAGCTGTTGATATATTAAGTAGTCAATTTTTTTAAGTAAATGATCAAATGGTTGGCCATTTGATGCCAAAATGTCAGCTTGAAGAGACAAGTTGTTAATATTGTCTAGCAAATCTGGCAAGCTATATCGAATGACTAGTTCCTTTTTTTCTTCTAGAGAGAGCTCATCAGCGTCTTCGTAATCCTGTAGCGTCAACTTAGGAATGACAACGTTTGAATCCACTCTGATTCCATTGCTGTAGCCATTTGCGGCCAAAAGAAAATAGGCATATCTTGTTTTCCAAAACCAATAGATCTTTTTATATTGTGACTGCTGGAAGGGTGAAATCTTATTGTATTGGATTTGGTCAAGTTTCAAAAAGTTATCATTCTCTTCGATATTCACCAAAGAAAGTAATGTTAATGATTGCATCATGATAATGGGGTCTTTTTCGAATTGGAAGTCTATCAATATCTTTGCTCTCTGGTACAGTAAAGCGGCTATATCCATTTGGTAGTTCTTTTCCTTCAGTTCCGTGAATGGTTTATCGGTTGTAAGAGCCGAGACACAAAGCAGAGATTGAAGCAAAGTTATAGAATGTGGATTTTCCAAATTCCTAAACTGTTCATCGAATTGTCTCTTATTTAAGATTGGGATTCTCCTATTAACCAAATCGAAGTAGTTCCTGATGTACATTTCGCACAGCTCAACCACAGGAAGACAAAAGCAACCAGCTCCTTTAAAATATTTCAGCTGAACGTCGTCGATGGCACTCTCGTGACCGTTATGTCCAAATAATACCCTCATAGAAGAATTGTTGAACTTTAACATATTGAAATTTAGACTGGAGCCATTCTTGAGTGGCTTTGGATTGACCCGTATCGAACTCATCAGATCAATACTACTTTTTTCCTTCAGATGATTCTCCATTTGATCTCCCAGGTATTTCGCCGTACCGTTTTTTCTCTTATACACTTTACAGTCAACCATCAGCTTAGTACAGTTACTGCACTTGCCTGATCGTATGTCTAGATCACAGCGCACCTTCTTTTTATGGCATACTATACACGCTGTCTTTGATCTGTGACGCTTGTTCGGCTCCATCTTGGCTGTTGCAATAAAAGGGGTGTTATCTATGATCACGTGTCTCGAGGTGTAGTGTATGAAATTTGAAATGATTACGTTATCAGTCAATTCGATATATAGTCAGCGTGCCGAGCCGTTATCGAGTCGAACAATGCACAATTCAACTAAGTAAAAAATATCCAGGTTGAGCAAGAGTGAGAGGTTCTTCTTTGTCTAAACGTGTATACGAATAATAAATTATCAATTAATATAAGCAACTCCAAGGTTAATAAGATTGTGAACAAATACGAGGAAACCGGTAGCACCAGGGGCTACAGTTTGGATGCGGATGGGGGTGTCAAAATGAGGGACATCACTTCCATTTATAAAAGAATGATGGATGGCGATAAGACCATCACCTTAGATGATTTCCAAAAGGCAGCAAAGTTATTTAAGGAAACTAGTGTTTAGGAAAATCATGAGAATGAGCTAAAATCCGCACATGTATAATTTTTCACTCTCTCTGGAAACCTATGTCTAAAGCCAATTTCAATGACCACTTTATGGAGTCATTTGGGGGCTCCGAAACAGGCAAAGAATTAGGGCCTCTACAGAAAGCTGAGTTGGAATCTCAAGGCGTTTTAGCGGATTACAACAGGGCAACGTTTGAGGAAATTCTAAAGGCCAATAGAGACAGACCGGTGGAATTGCTTGGTGTGAACTTGATCAATGACAAGGGTCAGTACAGAGAATCATTTTTGGAAAGACAGTTGGAGCCGCTTCTTGGTGACAAGAGCACAACATTGGAAAAGTTCTTGGAGAATCTTGATCTGACAACCGAAAACCTACTGAAAACAAATGCCATAAGAAATGCAATATTTCAATTGGAAATGACCCCTTATAAGATGACCACCACGTCAAGGGATACATTGGAATTGGTTGCAAACTTGAAATTGGATCCTATAAAGAAATTCTTTATGAAGGTGGGAACCAATGTTGGTAACGGTGAAGGTGATGGTTACATCACATTCCAATGGAAAAACGTGTTTGGTGGGGGTGAAATGATCAATTTGGACACCACCCTGGCATCGAATGAAATAGGGAAGTCGAACAGATCCCAATATTTGATGGCGATAAGTACACCATTTTTCAATTCACCAAGTTACAAATTGGATTTGCTAGGTTATCACTCTAGTAAGTTCATTGACTATACAACATACCACGAACAACTTATCCAGGGGATCACCATGAGACTTGGCACGACACATTCACCAAAGGAGGGAAAGATTAATCATGAGCTTTCGTTTGAAAATCTGCTCAGGTCTATCAGAATCGGTAACCCTCGGTATTCATACAGAAACAACTCAATCATCAATGATCATTTTCTCTTGAACTCTGGGGCGGATTTTAAATCTTCTTTGACCCATACAATGACGTATGATACAAGGGATTCATTGACATTACCCACTTGTGGTCATCTCTTCAAACATTCATTGGAATTGGGGTTTACCAACCAATTCATTAAATCTTGTTTGGAATTGTCCAAATCTATGGCATTGGATCCCCTTGTCTTCCAAATGACATGGAAATCCGGCTTGATTCACCCACTGAACCCAGAAATACCGGTCCATCCCATGGATAAATTTCATTTAGGAGGAGCCAATGACGTTAGGGGGTTCCTAATTTCCGGGTTGGGTCCTAAACAGATGGGTCTACCCGTGGGTGGAAATCTTTTTTACTCGTTCAATGGTTCGATCATATCACGCATACCTTTCATCCCAAAGGATACAGGGTTCAAGTTCCATCTTTTCACCACTGGGGGTAAACTCACCAATTTGAAGCAGGGTGAAACTGGACAAGAATTGGTAGAAAGGTTAGGCCAGTTCAGTTTGAGTTGCGGTGCGGGCCTTATTTACGCACATCCAATGGCTCGATTTGAAATTAATTGGGTGGTCCCATTGGCCATTACCAAGGGAGACAATTATAAACATGGCTTACAATGGGGTATTGGTATATCATTCATGTGAACTTTTGTATCCACTCAAAATGGGAGTTGATAACTTTGGGAATGATCAGGCTTTCGATGTCCACTTGATCATCCAATTGGTCCTTTGAAAGTTTGATCCATTCCTCCTTATCCTGTTCAACGAATACCACTTCTCTCTTTCTACTTTGTAAAAGATTACCGATGACCAGCTGATGATTATACCTCTCTAGGGCTCCCTTAGCCTTTTTAATGAGAATAGCATCATCTGTTTCCAACTTGAAACTCACAATCATTGCCATTGGAGCCCATGAATCAACCAATCTTCTAAGAAACTTGGGAACTGGCTCTAAATCCACCACCAATTTACCACCGGATTCCTGACTTTGTATCTTATGCTCCGGTATGCGTGATTGGGGGAGAAAGAAGTCCGAAACGGCTGCTGCTAAGTAGAAGAGGGCGTTGGATCCAATCACTGAAAGTTCCTGTGCAATCAACTTTAATGTGAATAAGTATTGATGAACTGTGGTGAATGGAACCAACAATAGCAGGTTGTTCTCTTTAGCGTAGTTGTACTTCTTTAACACCTTCAGCATCTCCATTTGAAATTCGTCATTAATTTCGACCTTGGACCCATCCGAGCTTTGTTTCATGTAATCTAAAAAGCAGTTTGTGGTGTGGGAGTAGTGTCTTGAGTATGGTAACAATGAAAACTCCCTGTGAAGGAAGATGACTGCATAGCCATTCTCCAAAAAGCATTCAGCAGAAGTTGCACCTCTAGTACCAGCGGAAAAGTTGTCGATGAATCTCACTGTATTGTTCTCTAATGGCACCGTAGTACCACCGGATGTCACCAGAACAATCTTTTTACCCTGGGTGTGGTGGAAGTCGATGAAGGTTGCCACTTGCTTTGAAATTTGTGAGAGATATGCTGGAGGATTGTGGAATCGAAAGTAGTTGTCCTCATCAATTGGTGTGGCTGCTGGAAACTCAGGAATGCTCCTATCAATGGCAGAGGATGTGTCTGGAACCGAAGTGTGCAACATTGCTGAAGAAAAGTGGGTCATTCACACACTGAAAAAATGTTGGTCCAATCAAAGGCTTTTCAAATTACATTCAAAATTTCTTTCAAGAAGCTGAAAGTAAACAATTGCGGGTGTCAATGGATCTAAATATTGATTTTACCATATTCATCCGCCATTTCTTAACCTCTTTTACTTGTCATCATGAGCATTTTTCAAAAGTGGAAACCCACCTAACCTTTCTTTTCTCTTCTTTTAGTATTATCTCAGTGTTTTTTGTCATGCCAAAATAAACATCCTCTCTATGATACTAATGCCCCAGAACCTGCCCACATTCCTTTGGTATTTGGTTGACCTCTGTGTGGTGCTTATGTAATTCGTTTTTTTTGTCCCCTCGCGATTTAGGTGGCGAATTAGGAATGACAGTAAGCAGCGGACCACATAAGCGCTGATCACACCGGTTTAATGACGACAATCCAACCAACAAGAGCGGCTCAATTGGATTCTTTAAGCGGAGAAGAGCCGGCTGTGCAACCATTGGATGTTGCAGATGAGAATTTCAATGGCAACGCGAACAATTCCGTGAATATTGCATCAGTCTCCGAAGGGGGAAGAGAGCTGTCGAAAACCATCCTATACATGGGCAACATCCACAACTCAGTCACAGAGGAAGCAATCAGAGAACTGATTTCATCAGAGTACCCGGTGAAGTCTATAAAGGTGCTTCACGATAAAAATAAGCACGGGTTCAATTACTCCTTTGTAGAATTTGAAAGCCACGAAGTTGCAGAACTAGTTCTGAACTCGCTCAATAATACCATATTGGCCAATTACCCGTTGATGATCACTTGGGCTTTTCAGACTCAACAATTGCAAGAATCAGAAACGTTCAATTTATTCATTGGAGATCTATCTTTGGAGGTTAATGATATCTTGTTAACAAAAGCCTTCTCCAAGTATGCCTCTCTTATCCAAGCCAATGTGATGTGGGATATGAAAACAGGAAGATCGAGGGGCTATGGGTTTGCTAACTTCAGGGAGAAGTCGGACGCAGAAGATGCTTTAAAATCAATGAATGGGTTAATGTTGGGTGATCGTCAACTGCGATTGAACTGGGCAACCCATAAGGAACCACAGCAACATAATAATGGTGCCTTTTATGATGTTAATAACCATGACGCTAATAGACTCAATCATCGTCAGAATAACCATAATAATAATCACAGTCAAAATAACATGGTGAGTGGTATCTCACATCACCCCCAGGGGATGATGATGATGAATCATGGTATCAATCATGCTCCACTTCAGCAGGTCCTACCACCGCAAATCATGGGGCCTCAATCATACGATATGGTCCTAAGGCAGTCGCCAAGTTGGCTCACAGTTGTCTACTTGGGCAATTTGGCTCATTTCACAACCCAAAACGACTTAATCCCACTCCTACAAAATTTTGGTTACATTGTCAATTTCAAGTTAATGGCAGACAAGGGGTGTGCCTTCGTGACGTATGACTCCCACGAAAGGGCTGCCATGGCAATTGTCCAATTGACCGGCTTCACAATTAACGGCAGACCGCTGAAATGTGGATGGGGGAAACAGGGAAAAGTCTTTTATAGGCAAGAATCCCCACAATTGAGGGTTTGAGGATGCAGAAGCTTAATCCTTATAGAGTAACTATTTATTTTGCTACATAATCAAATGGAACATCTCTAATTGAATCATTGAATGCGTAGGGATAGTGAGTTGTCAAGGGCATTTTTTGCCTAGAGAATTTTACTGGGGGGAAAGTTGCCCTCTAAAATTCTTGCTCTGGAGCAATTATTTTGATTCGTAGTAGGGACGAAGACGTCGCGGGGCATTTTCAGTGGGGGCAAAAAATTATTGATCATAAGTGATGTGTAGAGCACTGTACGAAACTGTATTTCTTTATTGATGGGTGGATTTCAGAATGTGGGGTTTTCAAGGACCCACTTTACACCCCATTTGACGACTATGCATAAGATAGAGAGAGTTTTGATTCATATAGAGGATTTGGCTAGATCTGCAACTATCCATCCTATAACTAAATGGGATGAAATACCCCCTCAACTACTACGGTTCCTGTTCCAAGAGTATAATGATGAGATTAACAGAGGAGACACTCAGCCTTTTTTTGAGCCCCTAACGCTGGAGGAGTTCAAGGGGTATTGGTTTGGTCAATTCGTGGGTATTATGGTAATGGGAGATGCGACCGATTTTGATCCCAGCTTGACGTGTGACGATTGGTCCAAGAGATGTCTTGGGACATTTTTTATTAAATCAAACTATCCTGGAAGATGCTCTCAGATTTGCACCCTGAACATATTGGTCAACGCAGGTATTAGGAGGAGAGGTATTGGATTCTTTCTATGTGAATGTTTTGTTAGATGGGCCCCCATGTTGGGATATAACAACTGTCTTGTGGAAATGGTTTTTGATACAAATATTGCGGCTAAGAAAGTTTTAAGTAAGTGTGGGTTTACAAAACTGGGAAGAATAAAGGAGTGTGCAATTTTGAGAAGTACAAAAGATAGTCTCATTGATTCGTTAAACTATTCGAGAACTTTGGAAGTCATCAATGAGGAGCAGAACATTTCTAAATTTGATCAAATATTGAACTATTTGATTTCTGGCCAATATCCAAGCAATTTTTCAAGAGAGGATAAGGGTAGATTAAGATCTCTTTCATATTCTTATAGGGTGCATGATGGGAAACTCTACTTGAAAGAAAAGGAGGTAATTTCTAACGTGAACGACCAATACCGATTGGCTAGAGAGATTCATGAAGATGGACACATTGGTGTGAACAAAACTACTACCACGATCACCAGTAAATACCATTGGAATAAGGTGAAAACGACGGTGAAGAAGGTTGTAGCAGATTGCTTAGTCTGTCAGGGTTCTCTCAATGGAGATCCTCGGGGTAAACGGAGAGATTTCAAAGTGCTGGATCGCCAAAGAGAGAATCACCCCAACCAAGATCATGAGCGAGATGGTGATACTACCCACGTTGTTGATTTACCCTCTGTTCTTACTCCTCTGGTTTCCACCGATGATCTTTTACGAAATTTGGGCATGAACTTCGACGAATATCCTGGTTCAACACACACTCAACCTGTTTCCAATCCTACAACCGTTAATACCGCGGTAGTGAACACCGTTAGGACTACCTATACAGCAGATGAATTGGATGACATAATGACAGATCCTGACTATACCAGTATGTCCCACACCAGAATTCCGGGTGGTCACCTGGATGAAAGTGATACTGAGGGTGAATATGAACGTAAGAGAAGAAAGCCTAACCCATCCGGACGAGACTTTTTCACAACAAACGAGAGAAGCAATAGGCAGAATAACCAATCTTCGGACACTGGTGAGGACGCTTCTGAGGGGGAGATCGATTTAAGTAACATCATTATGGGGGAGTGAACCAAACTGGGCTTTCTTGCAGAGCTGCTGAGCATGTATACTAAACTGGAGATGTGACTTTTTCATCCACCGAACAAATTTTACCTAATTTCCAAGTATCCCTAAGATATGGAATCTTCGAGCCGAAATCGGTCCGTCTATCCCATGCCTGCAGAAGTGGATCTGGAGATGGAGGATCTGGAGAGTGAAGAAAGCCCTTCACTGTTTAAACTTCAGAACAATCAAGATAATCGGCCAAATGGAGACCGGAGAAGGTCCTTCTTACAGAGAACCGGCACGATATTCGATGCTGGTGGGGTGGTATTTAAAAGAACAATCGGTTACAGAATTAGAAAAGTCATTTACAAGTTGGAAGACATAATTGGGCCATTCTTAAAGTGGTTGATTCCTAATTTCATTGTGGCCCATTATGCTTATTTGTTGTTGTGGATCATTGTTGGGTCCATAGTTCTCTACGGTGGAAAAAATATGAAATACATTGATTGCTTGTTTTTTGCAGCAGGTTCAGCGACTCAGGCAGGATTGAACACTATTGACATTAATGACATCAAACTCTACCAGCAGATTGCAATCTATGTGATTTCAATATTCACAACACCCATATTTATTCATGGATCACTAGTCTTTTTAAGGCTATTTTGGTTTGAAAAGGTGTTTGACAATATCAAGGAGAGATCGATTAAACAATTCAAAGATAGAAGAACGCAAACTTTAGCCAGACTGAGAACAGAAACAATGATTAGACCCACTGGGGACCATTCCCAGAGACTAAACGGTTCGGAATGGATTTCCGATAGATTCAATGACCATCCAGTGGGAAATGATGATAATTCCCCACTTCACCATAAGGAGACAAGTTCAGAAGGTAAACGCCGCTCCGAATACAATCAGGTGCCAGAAACTAATTTGGATGGTGTCGACAAACTCAGCGCTCACCATTCCGCATTTAATCCTGGCCATTTACAAGATGAGCAGCATTCCATCCGCAGTGATGATGATTTACCACCATACGAAGTCGAGAGAGATGGGGTTGAAGATCCGGAGTTTCTCCACCATGATATTAGCAACATTGCAGAGAGCGATAAGGAGGCTCTCGCAGCGCAAGATCAGAATTCAAAAGATTACGATGCTTTAGATACCCAGCCTAATGAAGTATCGAATTCAAATTTACCACCAAGGGAACACCCCAACATTAAATTTGCGGAGTTACCAAAACCTACCAAGAATAAACAGCAAGGTAGCCAAAATCATCAGCAACATAAAGCTAAACGGAGGAGAAGTAGAGACATCAACCCTAGAGATCTATTCATGTCGATTTCTGTCCTGCAGCAACAACAACCTGGAAATCAGGATAATGAAATTGAATCCGGACCAGCACTCAGAATTAAAGGTCCATTAGAACAAGAAATGGAGAACACCCACGTCCCCGTGAGAACACAGAGAAGACAGTTACTAAAAGAAAGGAAAAAGCTGAAAAAGCTGAAAAAGATGGGAGCTAATTTAGACCATATTCCAATCAAACATCACCCTGTCTCCATAAAAAACAAGGAAAGCTTCTCCAATTACAACCCTGAAGATGGGCAAAATAGAGAGGGAGACGGATATGCCACTGGTGATGAACTGAACACGGATTCCCTCCATGATGACAACGACGAGGAGGAAGATATTGGCAATGATGACAATGACCCATATTTTTCAGAAAATTCAGTCGATTCTCAGAACGATACCAGATACCACTTACCCAACTCCCACACTATCAACAAAATCACGTCAAATTTTGAACACGTAATTCATAGGGGGAAACGTAGGGCCAGTTTTTTTGCCAGAACTTTGACTAGTCGTCACCACGATGATGATGATGATTTAATTTCTCAGTTCTCGGATAGATTACAGGACACCAATTACCTTTCTTGGAATCCGACCATCGGCAGGAACAGTAACTTTGTTACCTTTTCTGAAGATCAAAAGAAAGAGTTGGGCGGCATTGAGTACCAGGCAATGAAGCTATTGGGTTGGATTTTACTAGCATATTATATTGGCTTTCACGTTTTGTCGGTGGTTTTTCTCTTACCATTCATTGAAGGAAAATCATATTATAAAGGACAGCTCAGAGGTTTTGGAGTTTCTCCCACTTGGTGGGCCTTTTTCACCGCTCAGAGTGTTTTTAGTGATTTAGGGTACACTTTGAACCCCAATTCAATGATTTTGTTTCAGCAGAATGCATACGTTGCAATTGTTTGTTCCTTTTTCATTGTCATAGGTAATACCGGTTTCCCGGTGTTATTGAGATTGATCATTTGGATTTTACGCAAATTTTCCAGACCTTTGACAATGTTTAGGGATTCATTAACGTTTTTATTGCTTCATCCACGTCGTTGTTTTACCTTACTATTCCCATCCGCTCCAACTTGGTGGTTATTCTGCGTTCTTTTAATAATGAATCTAATCGATTGGATTCTTTTCATCATTTTGGATTTCAATTCTCAGGAATTGTCCTTTTTGCCAAAAGGTTATAGAGTGCTCGATGGTCTATTTCAATCATTTTCGACCAGAACAGCAGGTTTCGCGATTGTGGACTTAGCCTCTTTAAATCCAGCGATCAAAGTTTCATATATGGTCATGATGTATATTTCTGTCCTTCCATTGGCTATCTCTATTAGAAGAACCAATGTTTACGAAGAGCAATCACTCGGTATTTACAATGCGGAGGACGAAGAAGAGGAAGCGGATGAGGAGGGTGAAGAAGGAAGAGTTAAAGACAAAAGGCTGAAATTCATTGGTTCTCACCTTCGTAGGCAACTATCCTTCGATTTATGGTTCCTCTTTCTGGGGGTTTTCGTTGTCTGCATTTGCGAGAGTGGCAGGATCAGATCTGGGGACTTCAACATTTTTGATGTCATGTTTGAACTAACAAGTGCATATGGTACAGTGGGGTTGAGTATGGGTTATGGCAATACGACTACCTCATTCTGTGGTCAATTCAACACTTTATCAAAATTGGTTGTTATTGCGACAATGATCAGAGGCAGGCATAGAGGTTTGCCAAATTCTATCGATAGGGCTATTTTACTGAACGAGGATAAGATGACCATGAGAGATAACGTTCAATCCTATACTACTATGAAGAGGAACCAGACAGTTAATACAACAAGTTCCAGGATGAGTAAAATGTCTGATTGGAGGAACACTGGTGAAAACGTTTTGAGATTTATTGGCAAAAACTTGTTTACTGTTTCTGGGAGCACCAAGCCTCCAAAAAGGGCTCTCACTAGGGAAGCCAGTAGATATACGACATTAGAATAATTTTATAAAGATTTTTATATTGATTGATAATTGATTGATATGAAAGGAGTAACAATTTCAACATGAGTGACACAGTAAATTGGGTTCCGAGATGTTATATTGAATTAAGAATATTTATTGTTTATAGGTGAAACTAACATTATTATAAACAGTATTCCTGTTGGACAAGCAAGTTGGTCTTGCAATGTCCTAATAGATATACTTTGAAAGCACAATATAACACTTTCGTAGTCAAATATAATTTAACTAAATAGAGCAAAGCAGCGGGCTTGAGGAACTTAATTTTAGGATGACCATGTATTATTTCTAGCTTTTTTATTCCTGTTAAGGCTCGTATGCAAGTCAATACAAAAAGATTGCTTCTTCAATATAAAATAGGTATAAGTGGAACGGGATTCTCGATCTTTTATAGTGCATCGAGCTTACCTCCAATCATTCGGCTGTTAAGCTTAAGCCTTTTCGAAACGAGCCGCTAGGTTTTAGGTTGAATATGAAACTCGTCCAAGAGATGCCGCGTTTCCACCCTAGTAAACTAAAAACATTTCTGGTAAATCAATAGTATCTTGAGGTTTCCAGTTGAACTGTTCCTTATTACAGTTCAAACCTTTTGGTTCAAGATATTGACTGGGTGGCCAAGCTGGTTAAGGCGTGCGACTGTTAATCGCAAGATCGTGAGT
>JAKTVD010000040.1:2437-55502 GCA_030557035.1 Saturnispora kantuleensis | reverse complement strand
ATCATTCCAAAAGTTGTTGACAATTGCCTTTCAAAGGCGAATTGCCACCTTAAACTTTTATCAATGATCCTACCCGTTTTAAACTGAATGATGGATCTCTAAGTAATGGCAACCTCCAAATTGATCTGGGCTATCAATATCCTTCCAATGCATGTCCATTGTCTTCATCCCGTGAATTTCGAATGGCTTCTATCATTCTTCTTCGTTCGATCCCTCCCTTGCCCGATTACACCAAATTGAACTCTAAACCCAGACTAATCCTCTGAACAATGCTCCCCTTTGATATTCGGTCTATCACCTCACTGAATTTTGTCTCCTGTCATCGCCCCTGATTCCCTCATCCGTGGTCTGCATTCCCATCCTCTGTTCAGTTCAATTTCTGTCCTTCCCAACCGATGTTGGCAAACATTCTTCTCTCCTCTTGCAGTGGAGGGACTGATTCGAGTCTTGTGACTCGGGGGTGTCTATCATACACCAATGCCCTCCGTCTGCTTGATACAGCTACGGTTTCATTTGGTACCTCGTGAGAAGGGGTGGCCGATCCCACTGTTGGTGTGACTCGGTGGTATCTACTTTCAGCCACCAATCCGCTCTGCCGGGTTGATCTAACAACGGATCCATTTGGCACCCGAACCTCCTGTGACCCTTGCGAAATGGGGATTATTCCGAGATTGCTTAACCTTTCTCGGCGGCGCCTACTTTGAGCTTCTAGATCATCCACCATCTTAGCAACTTCATTGGCCAGGCTCCTTCTTTCACCCACGTCTTTGGTCAATTTCTCATTGGCCGCAGTCACAGTGGCCACTTTGTTAGCCACTTTCTCCGCTTTCAGGCTTTCCCAGCGGAGCCTGTAGTCGTCCACCTCTGTGGCTAAAGTGGCTGAAACCTTCAATTGCAAACGCAACTCCTCCTGGCAATCCTCCAATTCTTTGGAGGATTGGGCTTTGACCTTGAGGTCATCATTCTCCCGCTTCAGTTGATGGAGGTTGGCTGTTAGAGACGCCACCTCCACATCGGCCTCATTCTTTTTGCTCTCGAGTTTGCTACATTTAGTGGTCAACGCATCAAACTCTCTCCTGTGGAACTCCTTTACTTCTTCAACAGATTTATGGAAGTTGGCCGTTAGGGACGCCACGTCCACATTGGCCTCATTCTTTTTGCTCTCGAGTTGGCCACATTTAGTGTTCAACGCATGAAACTCTCTCCTATGGAGCTCCTTTACTTCTTCAACAGATTTATGGAAGTTGGCCGTTAGGGACGCCACGTCCACATTGGCCTCATTCTTTTTGCTCTCGAGTTGGCCACATTTAGTGTTCAACGCATGAAACTCTCTCCTATGGAGCTCCTTTACTTCTTCAACAGATTTATGGAAGTTGGCCGTTAGGGACGCCACGTCCACATTGGCCTCATTCTTTTTGCTCTCGAGTTGGCCACATTTAGTAGTCAACGCATGAAACTCTCTCCTATGGAGCTCCTTTACCTCTTCAAGAAAACCTTTTAATTCGGATATCTCCTGATAGAGCGCAGTCTTCGTTGCCTCCAACCTAGCATCGCTGTCGACTTTCTGATGTGAAATCTGAGCTGTGAGTTGCACTGTAAGTTTGGACAACCCGTCCCGTTCTTTGAGAAGGAGTTGCTTCTCCTTTTTCTTAAAATCAAGGGATGCTTTTAGTGTCAGGATCTCTTGATGAAACCCGATCGATGCTTCCTCCAACTGAGTGTCGATTCTTGCCCTCTCTTGAAAAAGCTCCTTCCTATATTGATCATTGGATGAGATCAACCGGTCACAATCCTTCCTCAAAAGCACCATCTCCTCTCCCTGTGAGTCAAGAGTCTTTTTTAATGCAGTAATCTCTTGAATTAACTTCTCCATTCCATCGGTAGTACCAATATCCATAACCCTTTTGCCTTCTGCTTCAGGGAGATTATACATCTTCTCTTCAACCTTACGAAGGTCGGCTCTAACCCCCGACCCTTTTTTGCCTTCTGCTTCATGGAGGTTATACCTCTTCTCTTCAACCTTACGAAGGTCGGTTCTAACCCCAGACCCTTTTTTGCCTTCTGCTTCATGGAGGTTGGTGCTGATACGAGACCTTTTCTCCTCAACCCTAGGAAGGTCGGTTCTAATCCCAGACCCTTTTTTGCCTTCTGCTTCATGGAGGTTATACCTCTTCTCTTCAACCCTAGGAAGGTCGGTTCTAATCCCAGACCCTTCTTTGCCTTCTGCTTCAGGGAGGTTATACCTTTTCTCCTCAACCCTAGGAAGGTCGGTTCTAACCCCAGACCCTTCTTTGCCTTCTGCTTCAGGGAGGTTATACCTCTTCTCCTCAACCTTACGAAGGTCGGCTCTAACCCCAGACCCTTCTTTGCCTTCTGCTTCAGGGAGGTTATACCTTTTCTCTTTAACCTTACGAAGGTCGGCTCTAACCCCAGACCCTTTTCTGTCCTCACGTTTAGGAATGCTGGCTGCAATTACTGACTTTTCACCCTTAGACTCAAGGGTGGCTCTAAGCTCTGACCACCATTCGCCCCAAAATTGAAGATTGTTGGTTGTATTCGTTTTGCCCTCAGCTCCAGAGAGCTTGACACTAACCCCCGGACCGTTTCTGCCCTCAGAACTTTCAGGTGAATTGACCTCAACCCAAGACCCCGGAAATCCCTCACACCCAGGTATCGTGGATGTTGACCCGTTTACGCTTATTCTCCCAATTGAATACTGGTCAGATTCAACTTCATCAGCATCAGGGATGTCAAACTTAACCTTTTCGGTGGTGGCCTTCTTTTCCCATTGACCCATCGAATTGAAATAATCACTGACCCTCTTTTTCCCGCTAGCAAACAAACCCCTATGAATAGCAGGCAACTCTAATGTAGATGGCCTCATTCTTGGATCCGAGGGAGAGCTCTGCTGATGCTCTATCCGTTGCCCGCCAGGATAATCCTCCCACTCTCCAAGTTCTGGATCGAGTTCTGGACAAGGACTTTCATCGTTGTTCAAAGCAGCTCTTTCTCTTTCTCTTCTATAGTATTCGTTAAGTTGTTCCATGGTTAATTGCTGATCTTCAAAACAATAGAACGTAAAGAAAGAAAAGAATATCATGAGCATATTTTGCCCTTCGCCTTTTGCCCTTTTTTAAAAGATGGTTGGAGACGTCGATGGCCGGAGTTTTTGCTCAGATTGAAGAAGTGGCCATTTGGGATTGATTTTGGCGCAGATAGAAAGCTTTAGTTTCCATCTTAATATGGATATCAATGAAAAGTGATTTGTGGATGATCGTTGACACCTGATCGGAGATCTTCTTCTGATAGATTGGATTCCGGTTTGAACGGCTTGTCAATGGTGGCAATTGATTCATGGAATTATTAAAACTCGAGGCAAAATGGATCGCTATCTTCATTGATGAATATAAATTTGACAAATAATGGTATAATAAGAGATCTAATTCAAATGATGGGTTAATATTCGATTCGTGGGTGGATAATTTTGATGTAAACGTGGGTCCAGTAAGGCATGTCACTATGAGTAGAAAAACACTATTAGGGCGTTCTTCAAGAGATCGTATGTCATTTCAAGAATCCCGGTTATGGAGACTTATTTGTTTTTCCTTAGCATTTCTTTCCTCTTCAAATGATTACGGTGTGATTAAACAACCTTGTTGGTTGCTTGCGTTCCTTTTTTCCTTTGAATCCATCATCGGTCCTATGGTCAAGTTGCACAGCCGTCAGGGTGGATAGTTTCAATATAAGTCAACATTCCTCTAATTTAACTTTGTTAAAATCTGAACGCTAGTTCTAGTAACTGAAATAATCTGAGGGTCTGTCTAAATTCAAACTACGTGTTATTAAAACTCAAGTAGAATTAATCACGGACTTCGACCCTAGTAGACTCTCATTCGGTATTACCTAGTTAATCTCGGTTAAAAAGTTGGGATTCTTCATATTTTTCTCTCTGTATGGTCAAGACACCTTGCTTGGTTAGCCATTACTGCTAGTTATGACTTTTCTTCTTCTCCATTTGATGTAGAATTCAAGAACAAGCGTTGCACTTGTTTCCCTTGACAAAAAAAATTTCAAAATCGGTTATTTCGGCTCGGATAATAGGCGAAGCATCATTTTATGGCTTTCATTATTAAACTGTGCATCCATCCCTCTTCAGAGGAATGACTAGCTTTTAATAGCAGGAGGGTTGTCTCTGCTCTCTGTCCTCACTTCAATATCTAGTGATCATACCTAGGCTTCCGTAATTCGTTAGACAAGGACCAACATGGATTTCCCGATAGTTTCTTGAAGTTTGTGAGGACCACCCTCTTCCATGGGTCGCTTATTCACCATGCTCTGCTTTTTAAATGTCCACCACATCAACTCCTCCTTCGCATTAATTTCAAATTCCCGCTCCATGCTATTCCTCCATACCTTGGCCTTAGGGCGGTGCAAGTGAATAATGCCAGTGAAGATAGTGGTAGGGAGCATTTTTACTATCAGAAGAAAACAGCGTATGAGCGGAATCGAAATGGTCAAGGGGAATTTCGAGCTTGAATGATCAAAACAAGGTCAATCATGATGTTTTAAAGTTGAGCTTCACAGTGGAATATGACAAACGCCACATTCTACAATTGGATCTTAATATTGCCAGTTCATGCACACACAAACCACACAGCAAACGCGGGTATATTTTGGGTGAATTTGATCTCACTTCAGAATAGAGTTCCATGAAGCCGGTTAAGAAAATGAACACATCAGACACTGAAACATCGAGGAGTGGAACAATGGCGGTCTTCAAATGAGGGCCTCTGGTAGAGCCTGCTATGAGGCGTATTCATTCCACGATAAGCGTATGCTAGGATGGAGCCTGAATTGATGGACACCAGCCACATACGCGTGGCGCATGGCGCATGTTTGTGATTACGCTCAGCAAGTCTTAAACTAATGGCCAATGGCAGTATGAGGTTCCCAAAACCAAGGAATTAGAGCCGATTAGGCTTTAATTTTGATGAATGCATAAATGCTCTTCATCATGCATTAGGCAGACCAAATTAATACCATTTTCGTTGAGTTTGGCGATTGGCTTGCTCCGCCGTTCGATGCTTGCTAGTTCGCTCGTTACTGAAAATCATCTTCTTTTAATTAAATAGGGTATAGCAAAGCGGATAAAAAGGTGCAACTAGTTATTGTGTCACAGTTCCAAAGATAAACCTTTTGGGCCTAAGGGAGTTGATTAAAAGAACCCATTTTTGCGTCACTCACAAACTCACTTGGTTCGTTTTTCGTTCATTAGTTCGCCTGTTAGCTTACAATTGTCTGCCGACACTCTCATGAATCAGCGTCTTAAATTGGTAAGTCTCCGTAGTGTGACAAT
Organism: Saturnispora kantuleensis; assembly: GCA_030557035.1. Classification (NCBI taxonomy): domain Eukaryota; kingdom Fungi; phylum Ascomycota; class Pichiomycetes; order Pichiales; family Pichiaceae; genus Saturnispora; species Saturnispora kantuleensis. Next base: position 50,146 of record JAKTVD010000040.1, on the reverse strand, counting down.
CCGAACGTGGGTTTTTCACCTCACCGTCTGGTCCATAAAGCCAGAAGTATGAGTCTCTAATGCACTTGGCACTCTTGCAACCGCATGGAGAAGATGGTGTGCCGGCAACTCTATCATCCATAATCAGTGATGGATGTCTGGAGGGGATTTTAGGACGTTCCACCATCTTCATTGGAGGGATGTAGATGTTTTCTTTCATGTAGGCTATTCTTGAAGAATCCATATTTGTTTCACCGGTGCGGAAGGAGAGGTTTACTATGTGGCGGTTGGGCCACCCATTGGGGTTTATATGTGCGCTGAGTCTTACCAAGCGACATGCGCCATGCGACACACTTGGCGGGTAGCGTCGCCAAGTAAAAAATGCCATTCATATTTTTTTTTTTAGCTTTGAGGCGAACTGATCAAGAGTGGTCAATTTGATGAGTTGCTTGCCGTGTGAAGAGCGACTAATATGATAGCTTGACAGTGATGAAAATGCTCGTAGTGTTTGTTTTTAAGCCACATCGTTACGGTTACATTTGGTGAACTTATGGGTGAACACGTCTTTTGCTCATGTGACTAAATGCAGTGCCAACAGCCGCGTGTCAAATATAATGACCAAAACAGGCTCTAAATTAAGCGATTAAATCGGTCGATTTCAAGGCCATTTTTGCGCCCGGGTAATGGCGGATGCTAGATAATGGTCACCCTACCCGCGATGGGAAGGCTTGTGGGGATAAAAATTTGGCGGAACGACGTTTTTGTTGGAATATGCCGGGGGTTAAATTTTACTGGGAAATCTACTGGGGAGGATTAGATCCAACGCACAATCTAATAAACAATTGGTCGAGCTTAGCAATGTGGGAGGGCACACTATTTTTCATTGAATTGGTGCCGAACATATTAGAGCAACTCATAACGAGTCAAACGTGAGAAACTGCGAACTGCAGCACAAGATAACGGTTTTCAGTCTATTACGGAGTAAATCGTAAAGTTCTTCCATCATTTATGGACAAATCCGCAGCTAAACCACCGCCTCTTCTGATTCTCCATACCGGTATCGAGGCTTAATCTCCACTAATTGGCAGATGCCTAAATTTATCGGCAATTTCCCAATTACTCGTACTCAGCAAACTTCATTTCGAATGATATGCGTACATCTATTTATCCCCCCCCCCTGGTCTGTATCACCATTGAACCAAGGCAGAACAACCAGAAACTTTTATACTGTCCAAAACAAGAATTCACTTGGGATCTCCTTTCAACGTTCCCCAAGTTATAACTCTACTTCTATCTTCTCATTGCATTCTAGTCAACAAGGCTCGTAAATCATCTATCAGTCCATTTCCATATGGTGTATAAAATGTTGGGAACTTAGAACCCAGTGACACATTGCTAACATGTCCACCCATTACGACCCATCACCGACGTCGCCATCGACGTCGCGTTACCTCAGTGGGAAACCCAGCCACACGTTGATCCTTTCAATCAATTAAAATCGGATTGAACCTGTCATTGAGAGATTGATCCCGATTGTTTCTCACAAGTCTATGAATATATGTTCGCTCGCTAGGTTTCCTTACTCGAGAGGCCTGTATTGCCTTCTTCAATCGCCGGATCTTCGAAGGGTTGCTCAAATCCGCCTTCTTTTTAAGTATATTCAGAGAATCCTTTGAAGAATCGTCCATTCCAGCTGTGTAGTAATTTCCTTCCATCTTCATGTCATCTGATTCCGACTCACTGGGCTGAGGTACGCTGAGATTATCATGAACCATCCGTCTAACTGAATGTCTAGATCTGGTCGGAGAATTCGCCAACGGATCGACCGACGCGTGTTTTCGCTCCGGTCTCGTTCCATCCTCTTGATATCCTTCCTCGTTTTCTTTCCACAACGTGTCCTGCTTGGTGATGGATCGCAAATGGCCGAAGTCTCGGATGATTTTACCTGTTGAAATATCAACCACATCTCCTTGCTCTGTTGGCCCCAATTTTCCATATCGATCTATGATCGACGTCCACGTCATCTTCACCTTGTCCAATGATGCCTTCCGCATTTGGAATACATTCATCTCATGGGTAGACATCATTAAAGAAACGACAAACAGAAGAATAGATTGATGTGCTCATTATGCTCATGATGTTTAAAAACTATAAATCATCCGAGACGATCTTCAAATCCATCAAGTTGCCTAGATCGTCGATTATGTGGCCCGCTTCAATGTTAGACCCTCTTATATTCAAAAGGGGGGTCTTGTTCCACTGGGATGGAAATTGTCTTATCTTGAAGTACCATTCATAACCATCACCACCAACTTCGATTCCCTCAATGGACAAGGGTAGGGATCCAATATCAATCTGCCTCTGATTTAAAATTGGACCCTCTCGAATTAATAAATTAATGCATTTAGCGTTGGAATAAGACCAATCACAAGTAGTCAAAATGGGTTCCACAAATGAACCCATAGTCGTGGGGCGCGTGAAGCGTGTAGCATTGAATTGGGAAGAGGTTATCACTTTTGAGGGTGGAATCACGGTCAAATGGTTCAACGAGATGGGCGGAAGCCACTTTCCAGTGACTTTGAAATCCAATATTGAAAGCGACATATATTTGACGGAATTTGGAATGTTACCATTCAAATCGGTTGAGTTGCAGGAGCTAATCTCAACCGCCAAACTCTCCACTTTTGAAAAAGGTTGGGAATCTCTAGTGAAGACCATGAGTGGGCTCAAATCATTTGAGAAAAGCTGGATCACCTCCAAATGTGCGAATCGTTTCAACAACTGGGTATACTTTGGAAATTCGTTGCGAGGGATTGTCTTTATTCGGATGAAATCCATGTCAATGGGGTGGATTTGGTTCCACGAATGATCGTTCAAATTGTTAGGGATGATCATGCCCAATGCTCCAGAATATTTGAGAATTGGATATTTATTAGCAAAGTGGAGTCTATGGAGGACATCAATCCTCATGGTTTCCAGGTCTATCTCATAAATCCCAATGTTTCTTGACAATGTACAGGCAAATTGGATCGTCGGCAGTTCACCATAACCCGTTTCGGCTATTTCCATGATGGTGTTATAGGCCAAAAGCCAATATGGGTCGGTGTATAAATCTCTGATATCCACCATGAGAAAGACCATCCTTTCCAACTTGGGTAGCACTCCTAAAAGGTAATATTTCAATGTAATTAGAGCCTCATCTCTTTCAACGGTTATCGATCTGATTTTTGAAAAGATTGACGTTGGTTTGTTGAACTGGGCAAGATCCAGGTCTTTGGCATTGATATCTCCTGTGTAGAAATGGTTGATTAACTCGTTCAACCATTGGAATGACTTCAAATGGATGTTTTTAAATGAATGGTGCCAACCTCTCAGTCTCTGTATTGAATCCGACATTTGAACCCCCATTGGATTTCGCATTGCCAATAGGTTCAAATTCCCCATATATACTCTCCTTGTGCATATCAAATAGTCTATCAATTTATACAATTCATCATGAGGGGTGTATATAGGAGTATATCGTTCGTATTTAAAGGAAATCGAGGTGAATTCATCATAGTAGACATCACTTATACATTGACAAACCAATTGAGGTACGTATAATTCAGAAAGACTGTTCACCAACTTGGATACTTTGAAAGTGTTTAAGAAGTCTAGAAGTTGGGGGAAAGAGCAAGATTTAAGAGCTTGGATGGTTATTAACTCCACTAGATTCGGAGGCATTCCCTCAATGACATTCGTGAACTTTCCCATGCCTAGAGAACTCATCAAGAGTGTATAAAAAAGATGAATTAAAATTCGTGATTGTTGCGATTGTTATCTATTGTGAAGAAGAGATATGATGATGAAAAGAGGCGATTAAGATGTTCCATGGTGATGTCTTCATTTGGAGGGGATGAGACGGTCGATTGAAAGGTGCTGATATAGAAATGATAGAAAAGTTGATCAAAATTCAGGAAAGCTTAAGTATTCAACTGATATGTGCTCTTGATGATGGACTTCAACTTCGTAAAAGAGGCAACAAACCCTGGGTTTTCATCAGATACGTGTAATAATTTAATATATAAATACACGCAGATCGTTGTCCCTTTTCGATGCAATTGCAACTGTTGTGAACGCTCTACCTGACCAGTCGATATCCTACATAATGAAGGATCTAATATTTACAAAGAAAGATTCCTTGTCAACAAAGATATCAACATCATATCAACATCATCCACCGTAAGAAGCCTTCACAAACGTCACAATGTTGCTCGGATTCCATGGCTCATAAACACCCATTTTAAAACATGCGTCATTCACCCGTTTAAATCGCATAACGTCAAATCTCAAGGGATCTTCTTATTGACCCAAGTGTGTAAAAGACCAGATCGATCATTTCAGACAAATGAATCTAGAGTTATTCCATTGCCTATTGGCTGCCATGTGAAGGGTGACGCATGATATCAGAGGAATCCTGAAAGTCTAAAGAGGCCACCAACCACACCGAAAGCAAATCGGTGGAAGGGTTCACAAGTTATCAAACAATCTCTCCTCGCACATTTTTCCCAATAACTGCCACTCTCATCTAATGAACTGCAGTTCTATAGGTATGGGAAAGAGTTGATCGCAAGTTCGCTATTGTGAAATTCCCTTTTGCCTGAAGATGACAATCTCAATCCCCTGATATTTGAATCAGACCAATTGCAACATTTTAAAATGTGAAGATGGCAGACTAATTTCTTCATATACCACTTCTTACATCTCTTTGGTAAGGCAAAGGATGGAAACATTTCAAGTCCCTCAGCGGTGACCATTAGCCGGAGTTGATGAAAGTTTTGATCTCCACATACAGCCGCATGATATTGGGATGCATAAGAGATAAATCTTTTGATGAACATTTTCAAACAAAGAGATTCAACTCCGTCAATTTGGAAAACGTATTTTTGGCATACAATGGATTCAATTAATTCTTTAGCTGTCTCGGTAACCTATTCTTCGTAAATTATAACATCCTTTGGTATATTCTAAAATATTAGGCAATCCATTTTCAATTTTAACTCCAATTAAACCCTCATATATGTAGGGCTCTTGAATGTTCGCTTTATCAATATTATGACCCCCCCGCCCTCAATTTAAATTTCACATATGGATATCTGGTCCGCAGTTTCTGATAGAGATCAATATCCTGAGAAAAAAGGTAGACTCCCTCCCTGTATCCAAAAACTATTTGTTCGAGTCTCTGTAAGCGGGACATCAAAGTATCCCACGATTAATGTCCGGAAGCCCTGTAATAAAGTCAACAAATGTCAGTGTTTTCAAAGATTTCATTATTCCCATTTCGAAATTGGTCAGAAACTCGATTAATTCGAAACTTCTAATGGTAACATCAGTCACTATTCGTGATAAAGAGGAGCTATTGGCCAAATGTTTAAAGCAGGATCTATATCTTGCTTCAACTTTGTCAAAGCTATTTGGACCATTTTTCAACTGATCAAACACCTCCAACTCAACAACATCCCACTGGCTGTCAGCAGAGATGAGTACTTTAATCGAAATCATTGGTAATTCCACCTTGGAAACTAGGTCCACAATAAATCGATACAGTTGATTATCCCAATCAAAGATTGTAGTCGAAGTTTATGGATATAGATAACCAAAACATAGCTGCGTTGGCAGACAAATGGTTATCCCAGATATCCCACTTAATATCAATTTCAATTCACTCAACTTTCTTGGGTCATCTAGATCTTCTTCCAAATATTCTTTCAAAGTTTTGACAACTGTATCAACATTTAAACGTCCAATAGCCGCAACAAGTATCAATTCTTGGCATTCTAATGGTAAGGAGCCCAAAATTTCACAAAATTCATCCATTCTAAATATTGAGAAAGAAAATCAGGTTGCTTCTCAAGGGAATGGTATTGGCCTAAACTGCCACAATTCGAGACGGTTTCACCCGCAGTCTCGAATTAAAGTATTCTGATTCTTCCATCGGAATATTAGGGTTTGTCAGAGCGACGCTTATAAAAAGGGGCTCAAATTCCCTCTTTCATCCCGGAAGAACGCCTGTAACTGATTTTTATCGACTTGAATTGATACTGATATCACTTTGCGAATCCCTGAACATCATCATATCTGTAACGCTTTATCCACTGATGTGTTTTTCAAGATGGCTTCCACCTCACATGGCGCTGAGTGATTGAATTACGAGGAAAGTGGCTCTGGTAAGTAATGGGGCCGTAACAGTCTTAGAATATCATGCGCCACTTCATGCCCCACCTTATCATCCTATTCGTTTTCTCTCAAATCATTTGAATTGCCTGATGAAGCAGGCTTCCAATGGACATAATCAGTTGTTTATGCATTTGCTTTGAATCTACTTTAAGGTAGAACTCTGTTGACAAGCTCATGTCTTGATAATTGTTTGAGAGTAAATGAAAGATTTATGGCATTTTCTCCATTTAAGTAGCAATTGATTCTCCTTGCAGCTTGTTACACAGCGGTGTTATTCGGATAATATCGTTACATTCATAGAAGAGTAATAAATAGGGTGCCAATCCACTGAATCTAATGAGCAGGTTGTGTCTGTTGCACTGCTGCATAGAACAAATCTTCAATATTGTGCCGCTCAAACGGGGTAAAGACGCGCATCAGATGGTAGGAGTAGTTGTTCAGTTTCAAGTTGCACAAGGTCAAGCCTTTGGCATTAAGATCGTTTGCTGGAAGGATAATTTTTAAAGTGTTTGGTGCAATTTTGATCATCAGGTTCGAGTAGCCAAACATCAGTGCAATTTTTGTGAATAAACATGTGAAATTGAGTGGTGGTTAATTCAAGATGACCAGTAGTATGCAGAATCCCCTTCATCGCCTGTACTTATTGATTGGACACTCTCTCATCAAAACTTCACCAATAATATCCCTATTATGCTTATTGTAGACCAAAACGGGGCTTCATTATTATCCCGCTCAACCTCACCCTATTGCTGGAAAATCATAAGTCCACCTTCAGCCATGGTGCCCACCAACTCTCAAAACACGTTCAAGGGTCTCAATCATGTGACATCCTCCATCGAAAACTCACAAATCAAAACAACTTTCAACTGGAAAACGCCCTCAAAACGCTGGTCAAAACCCAACATCATTGTCCTTCGTATGGGTCCGCTCATTGTTGTTAAAATCCTCCCAACACTTCTTAAACGCATCCATTTCTTTAATGCACTTTCTCCAGTCCTGAGTGTCATAATGACACAGTTGAAGAGCCAAATTTTCCTCAGAACATCCCGTCTTAATAATCCGCTGATCCCACTCATCAGGAGCATCGTCTTCCACTGCTTTTGATGGGATTTCCGCCTTCATTTGAAGATGCAACCACAATTTTAATGAGTGGAACAAAAAAGTAGCGAATCAATCAACGAAAACTCAACACGTCGTCCTCTTCCATCAGCAAATGGTGAAGCTCTACGATTTCAAGCAATCTGCGGTGTTTGCGTGGTCCAACGACACGCGTCCGCTTCTTGTTTCGGGAACCTTGGCAGGCGTGATGGACGACACCTTTTCTTCCGACTCAACATTGACAATTCATGACCCTTTTTCAAAGGACCAAAAGCCGGTTTTCAGTGACGTTGCACCGGCTAAATTCAACTCCTTGGCTTGGTCGTGTCAATCGGACGCCTACAACAGAGGGGTGATTGCGGGTGGATTGGAAAACACGAAAATCCAGCTTTGGGACGCATCGAAGCTGATTTCCGGTGGAAAGCTGGACGATGGAGCAATTGCCACCTACTCCAACCACACAGCACCAGTCTTGGACGTGTCTTTCAACCCATTACAAAACCATATCATGGGTTCCTCCGCATCCAAGGGAGAAATATTGATTTGGGACACAAACAAGGGCACCTCCTTCACACCAGGCCAAGCAATGTCACCAATGTCGAAGGTGTCGTGTTTTGAATGGAACAATTCCGTCTCCCACATTTTTGGTACAGCAGGTGACAGCGGTTACGCTTCAATCTGGGATTTGAAGGCCAAAAGAGAGGTGCTTCAGTTGACTTACCAAGGCTTGAACATGTCGGTCTTACAATGGCACCCAACTCAAAGTACCAAGTTGGTGACAGCCACAGATTCCGACAGCGAACCTGTGATCCTCACTTGGGATCTAAGAAACTCAAATGCCCCAGAAATGGTCATCAGAGGCCACAAGAAGGGTATTCTCTCGTTGGATTGGTGTAAGCAAGACCCATCCTTGCTTCTATCTTCAGGTAAAGATGACACCGCAAGATTATGGAACCCACTCGCCGGCGTGGAGATTGCTTCCTATCCATCATTGCCCAACTGGGTCCAAGAGACAAAATTCGCCCCAAAGTTGCCCGAAGTCTTTGCAAGCGCCTCTTTGAGTAAGAACGTGGTTGTTCAAACCTTGCAAGATACCTCAGAACCCGTTTCCGTGAAGGTTCAATCGGAAAATGATGACGATTTCTGGAACCAAATCTCCACCACAGAAACCCAAAAACCAACCTTCCACACCACTCAAGCCCCATCCTGGTTAAAGAGACCTGTCAGCGCCTCGTTTGGTTTCGGTGGCAAATTGGTCGTTGCCTCCGGTAAGGACGTCAAGATCTTGAATATGTCCAAAAACGGTGAAATGGACAAATCCGCAAAGCAATTGATCACCGCCTTGAGTGGAGATGACTACAAATCAATCTGTGAATCAAAAATCCAATCCGAGATCAAATTGGAGGAGGGCAAGGATTGGAAATTGCTTGCTGCTTTATTGGAAAATGGCAAGGAAAAGACAATCAAGGAACTGTTGCCTGAAGGCACCAAGGACGAAAAATCCGACGCAGGTTCGGACGCAGGTTCCAACGAAGATGAAGATGATTTCTTTGCTCAATTGGGGTCTGCAAAATCGGCAGAAAACAAATCCAAGTATGTTCCAGAAGGAGAGTTCAAATTGTTTGGTACTTCCTCCGATTCTTCCTTTGAAAATGAAGCCATTAGCTTGATCTTGAATAACAAGACCGAGGATGCTTTGGATCTCTGTATCTCCAACGATAAACTTTTGGAAGCATTGATCATCTCCATGAACGGGTCTGAGGGAATGAAGGCCAAGGCTCGTGGCGCTTACTTTTTAAAGCATGCCACATCTTCTCCATTTTCAAGGTTGCTTTACTCTGCCTCCACAAACAATGTCACAGATGTTGTCAAAAATGCAGAAATCGATGAGTCTTCTTGGAGGAACGTGGTTAAATCTATTGTTTCCTTCTCCAAGGACACTCCGAGATTCAACGAAGAAATGAGAATTTTAGGGGATAGATTGGCCAACTCTGCCATTCCAAACTCAAGAGATATTGCATTCAAATGTTATGTTGCAGCTGGTGCTCTAGATAAGATTGCGGCTATCTGGCTCGATGAATTATCCGACTATGAGAACTTCTATTTGGAAACTGCAAACTCCGATGGCTCCAAGAACACATCATTTGAAGCAAGATTTAAAGCTTTGGGTGAGGTGATTGAGAAAACAATTGTTTTCGAATCTACTTCAAAGAGTTCCTCTTCAATTGGCTTGGAGCCTTTGGGTAAAGTCTTCCAAGAGTACGCAAATTACTTGGCCAACTTTGGTCACTTCGAGTTGGCGTTTAAGATTCTGGAAAAGGCGGGTGATGAAATCCCCGGTGTCAAGGATGAAAAGAATAGAATTTCAAAGGCTTTCTTCAAGGATACAGCTGCTAAGGCATCAACTAGAAGTGCCAAGACTTACAATTTGAACACCTCTAAGATTGCAACTCCAGCTGTTAAGAAATCAACTCCAGCCAATCCTTACGCACTGGCTGCCGCTCCACAATTTGCCAACCCTGGTGTGGTACCAACTCCCAAAGTGACCCCACCAAATCCTTATGCTGCTCCGGCTGCTCATCCGCCAGCAGTTCCATCTCCTCCACAACCTGGTCATCCAATTCCAACCCAACAAACACCTGTCAGTGCAGGTAGACCAAAGAACAAGTATGCGCCAATGACGGCATTTGAATCTTTGCAGAATCCAAATGTGGAGCCTGCCGCATCCATGGCACCACCTCTACCACCATCCAAGAAGAAGGACGTTGGTGGTTGGAACGATTTGCCTGTGAACTTGGCCAATACACCAAAGGCTTCCGCTCAATCTTTACCAACTGCTTACACCACGTCATCTCCAGCTATGTCCAGTTCAAACGGATTCACTAAACCAAACGCCGTGCCATTACCTCCGAGCGGTCATTCAAGAACCCCATCTGCGGTCATTCCTCCAAAGGCTCCTGTGCGTGTTGCTTCAAAGAATCCATATGAACCAAAGCCTGAAGTTGTGGAACCTGTGAGGGTGGCATCCAACTTAACATCACCGCTGGTTCACGCCTCCCCACAATTGCCACCTGCTCGATCCGCCCCAAGGATTAACAACCCATACGCCCCAAAGCAGGCTTCGATGGATAACGCGAACAGTCCAAGTCCTGTTAACAATGGTTCACTGCCTCCGCCACCTGTCAAGAGGGGTTCTTCATATGCTCCACCTGCACCTGCGGCGCCAGTTGCTGCTCATAATAATAACCCATATGCTCCACCACCTGTTGCTGCTGCTGCTGCTGCTGCTGCTCCTGTCAACAACCCATACGCTCCGCCGGCCGTCAATCCATATGCTCCTGCTCCATCGGGAAATATCCCTCCTGTCACCTCTGGAACTCCACTTCCACCAAAAATCAGCGGTAACCTTCCACCAAAGAGAAGCTCCGTTGCTCCACCTGCTACCATCTCCAGTCATGTTCCACCCCCATCTCTAAACCAGGTTGAGGAGCAAGTTTCTTCCTCCCCGGAATTGGAAGCCATTCAAACTATCCTCTCCTCACAACTGGAAGCTGTCAAGCCGGGTATTCCTGACAAATTCCAAAAACAAGTTCAAGACTCCGAGAAGAGATTGACTATTTTGTTCAATTCCTTGAAAAAAGGCGAACTTGATTCTACGACAATCACCACATTGGCGAACTTGTCCACTGCATTGAACGCTGGTGAGTTTGACGCTGCCAAGTCCAATCTGGCCTCTATTGGGGAACAAGAGGGCGGCAAATGGTTGGCCGGTGTTAAGAGATTGATCGGTATGGTTGAAGCTACCAAATAATAATCCTGATAGACTATTTATACTTTCTATAGTGTGTTTTATCAAATAAGATATTGAATGTAACTTAATATATACAGATATATCAATTGGACAAATACTTGACCAATTGTAATGACTTTTCGATGAATTGTGACAGTGGTTCGTTCTCCTTAATAAGGGAGAGATTGAGCTTCACCTTATGACTATTATCCACGATTTCAAAAAGCAATGGAGATGATTTAAAGTCCAATTCTAATGTTTTAACAAGTTCCACATCCATGACATGGTATTTGAATATGGAGGGGGTTTTGTCATCATTGGATTTTAACGGCAAAGCAATGTTGAAGGTTTTGGAGCCAATGCCTTTGACCAATTGCCCCAAATCCTGGTGTTTGTAAACATTCCAAGGTCTTCTATTGATCAAATTTAACGACTTTTGAATCGAGGTCTTGTTAAAAAGAGATATGTTGTTCTCATCTTCCATCATATTCTTGAATGCCTGGGAATCCTTGCCATTATCGGTCCAATCCTGTAAATTATACACTATGAGGGCATTCTTGCTTGTGATCCAATTGAGGTCATAGTCGATATTTGGCTCAGATGAAATCGGGCAATAAACCATCTTTTCTGATTGACCCATGTATAAATCCCACAATCTGGATTTATCAAAGGATTGTAATTCCAGAACGTTTCTCTTTAGATTGATAATAATTTCCAAAGGTGGGAGCTCATGGTGTTTATTTGAGAATATATCTGAAGCCAATTTGATCCTGAGATGGTTTTTAAAATGAGTATTCACTCCTCCGGTTGAATCAAAAACTGTGGATTTATCCATTAATGGAAGACTGCTCACCTTTCTAGTTATCTGTGGAATTTGACTGTTGAAATATGTGGATTCCGAAGACTGGCTCGTGAAAATATACCCTACTTTTGCACTGACGGTGGAATCCAACTCAATCATATTATTGGTTTCAAATTCCATTTTATCTATTGGCTCCAGATGTTTTTCAATAGCTACAAAATCAAGTTTCTCTGATGTTGCAGTCACAGAATCGTCAATAATCGTTTCATCTTCAATATTGAAAAAGGCATCCAATTGGGACCCTTTGTTGTCGATCTCGGAGTCGCTTTTCACAAAGTTGTATTCAAAAGTATCCATCGCCGTGGCCACATCTACTTTCAATTGTTGGATCTCCCTGCTTAGTAGTTCTGTGTTGACAACATCTCTGATCAGTTTCGACTCCCTCATTCTCTTCTTGACCTTCATTCTTTGCGATAGTTTTTGAAATTGAACATACCAAGGTAAGGACTTGTCATATGACGTGATTTGGAAAGTTTCCCCGGTGAAAAGATCATCCAGGATTGTTATATCCCGCTGATCTTTATGGTTCATAAATTTGATGAATTCGGTTTTGACCGATTGAAAGACGTGTCTGTCAATAGCGGACACTAGATAAGTCTGAGACTGGTCGTCCACCAATTCAAAGTATGCCCCGGTGTTTTGCTGGATGGATTCAATCAATTTAGTCCATTCCTCATTGGATCCGTTGAGAGACATGAAGTGATCGGTCAATGGCCCCAGCCTCAGCTTTTTGCATATCACCCCGTTTAACATCTGATTCCAACTGGTTTGGACAAAATCGACGATATTTTGAGACCCTTTCACGATCAATTCTCTTGTCGAGGTATTAATGGATAATTTGGCACCCATGAGGGTCCAGTGATCAAACAAGACCGCTCTACTGCTGGATAGTAAAAAGAGATCCCTCTTGTGGGTCAAGTCAATGGTACATTTCACCTCTGTACTGGTATCCAATTGAGACTGATCCAACTCTAATTTCCACAACCTCGTGATGATGGTTTGAATCAAGGATTTCTTTGTTAATCGCTTATTGGAAACAAGCTCCGCATCAAAATTATTCACGTAATCCGTCAAATGGCTCTTATGGCACATTCTGTTCATTGATTGCGAGATATCCTTCAATTGGTTCAAAGACACCTTCCCATCTTTAGGCCTCAAGCTTTCAATATTTGACATCATATCCACGTCAGAGATTTTATGTTTGAAATCTAATAGACTCTTATAATTATTGCTAATAAAATCGTTGCCCTCCATTGGCTTTCTGTCTCTTTTAATCGACCTTTTCTTAATTGGGCCCAAAATAAGCTCTGCTTTTGTTGGATCGACACCCGTCTCTTTTTCAACCTTTAAATCTTTAGATATTGTTTCCCACGGCAGTTGATCACCGTCCAAAAGGTCTTCGCTCTCCCAAGGATACTGATTGTAGGATTGATCCACCTTTTGGTGCTTACCACCATCATCATTTTCTACCTTTAGAGAATACCTTTTTTTCCCAAAAGAATTCGGGGACAAAGAAAATCCTTCATGGGTTCGCAGAAAACTGTCCACCGTCACTCGACAGTATCTATTGATCATCTAAATCGTGTCTTTAGTAAAAGAATGGCCATAGCATTTGGCTGAAAAAATTTTATACTCTTCACTTTCACAGTAAGAGTAAAGAATATGCCAGTATTGGGCGATTGCAGCGAGTCTAGTCTCCGACGAGTAGTTCAGATGAAAGCGGCGGCCCAGTTTTACCCACATAGCGTTTTGGAATATTTGGATTACCTTGTATTTCTGACTCACACAGGTTTGGATCTGTTGATAATGAGATCAGGCATAATAAAGCCTCTTGAAGGTGAAGAAACACCTCAACGAGCGTTTCAGATAGTGGAAAAGTACACCCCGATGGAGTTTAAACAGTTTGTCAAAGTTTTTGGACTTTCAGACACCTCGGAAGTTGAGGATGAAATGGATTCCTTTTTAGAATTGTTAGATCAAGGATCCGATCCGTTTAAAGAGACAGAGTATAGGAAGGAAGACTTAGTTACAGAATACGTGGGGAAGGTGGTGGTCATCTTTTTTGATTTGGCTTTCGTGCTTTCCAAGATCGTCAGAGTGAGTTTCTATTCATTGCTTCACCTTAATCTTCGCAAGCGATTGGAGCTGGTGATTACCGGTCTCAGCACCATTCTTACAGAATACCTGGAACTTTACGATTGGAAGGTTGAAAAGGTGACTTATCATGATATTATCAAGGGAGACAAGATCCTGAACTTGGTGGGAGAGCAAACAAAAGATTTGCAGAATTTGAAGGAAGAAGTCTATAAAGAAATGAGAAATGGGGTATCTGGAAGCGAAGATTTTGAGGAAACAATGGGATTGAATCTTAATTACATGAAATATTTGGAACTTCAAAGCAAAGTGGAGGAAAATCAGTTGGAATACTTTGATCCGCAGGATTCTCTATGTTTATCGTTTCTGGACTGTAAGGAAGGTGTAAAAGTTCAGTATGCTCCTCTTGGAGAAGTCCCAGCGGAGGGTACGGTGTGGACTCCAGAAGAACAGAACACCTTTTTCAGAGCATTGAGTAGATATAGCATACATTTCATTGAAGCCATCAAGAGTGAGTTGCCGAATAAAACAGTAAATGATATCCGCTCCTATTACGATTATTTAAAGGAGGGTGCACAATACCATAAAGAAGTCGGGGATCTAAGTGACGGATACGATTTTCTTGATCAAATGGAGTTTGCATATGAAATGTCGGATGAATGGGCGGATTATGAGCAGAAACTCTCGAAAGCGATCTTGGATTTTGAGTTTATTCACAGTGAAATTCCCGTTTTACCGTTAAGGGAGGAAATGAAGGATCCAGACTCGGCCGCTGGTGATGAGACGACAACGACAAAAAATGGAAAGTCGGTCATTGAAACAGAGAGGGGGATGTCTACCACCGAAACTACTCCCTCTAATTATGATTTACTAGAAGAAGGGCATGTTAGTCACCTAGATCACACCAATGGCGAAACAGGAAATAAGGAATGTTCACGGTTTTTCAATTATCAATTCAATGATGCCAGATCCCCATTTAATAAAATATACCACGCTCAACTGAAAGCTTTCTTTGATTATCCTGCTGCTAACATAGATATGAGCTCTTTGCATATTAAGGAGACTTTATACAATACATTGGAAAGTCACGGTAAGGAATATCTGAGAAAGTTAATCACAACCATCATTCAAAACCAAATGGATTACAGAACTGAGTATCTTCAAATTGGAACTCCGATTGGGGAATTAAAGGTCACAAGTGGGGATGTTAGAAAGGCGGTCGAGGCTCATCCTTGCGTCCCCCAGGTGATGATATACTCGGAGTTGAAGAAAATCACAGATTATCATTCATTCACCAGCGGGTTCAATGATTTCCAAGTAATCGATGAATTCCCAGACATGCAGCTGTTAACTCGCAGGCCTATTCTAGATTATCTTAGAAAAAGAAGGTTTGGGGCAGATAATATAGAGAAATACTGTGAAATTATTTATCTCATCCACTGGGAGCTTAAAATGATGCATAAGGCCAAATCTAAGAAAATAATATCTCTAAGGAATTACTATCTTAATTATCTAGACGGGTTGGAAGAGAGACCGGACCGTGAGGATGAAACCACCAAGCAAAATGGCGATGAAGGGGTTGCTATTGGAAAAGTGAGGAGATTGGATGATCTTGATGATTGTATTGAGAACGATGACGATGATGACTCGGACTCCAAATTTGTGGCATCAGCACGACGGTTGCGAAAGAGGCCCAAGACAGCTCCATCAGTTGAGAAAGCTGGTGACGATGAGGAGTCTGGAAACGGTGGTTTTGCCGGCCCTAATGACGATAATGATGAAGAGAGGGAGCTGGCCTTAGAGGAGAGAGATTTTTGCTTGGCCAGAATGGAGGAGAAAACTTTGCTTGATAGCATCCAGTATGGTATGTTTTACGACGGTGCAGTGGATATAGCGAAAACTGATCGTATCAGAGAAGAGGTGAAGGCTGCTTTGTTACCATCTTGAGATGAAGAAAATTGATATATATAGTAATTCAAAGATTAAGAGCAGGGAGGGAATTTGGATGAGTTTAAATTGATTACAGATTTTTAATGAGCATGATATTGCTCAGCAAAGTTGAGAGGTGTCTCAGTGTTGACCACGAATCTTTAACCGAAGGTTGAAGATGCGTGTTGATTATTTTTAATTTTGACCATGTCTTTACCACTGGTAATCTATGATAGAGGGGTATATAGATGTAAGAGGTAATGAATGGATTGTTAATTGGCATAAAGAATGAAATGCAATATACACTCAGCGCAAAAGTATGGCCACTGCTGTCAACAGCAATGGTGAAAATGAAGTCAATGGTATATTCCTGGTCATTCCCGATGATGGAATTGGCCGCAGACTCTATTTCTTTCTGCTTATTGAAATACCCCCAAATGGACATGTTATCAAAATGATGAGACAGATTATAGATGGCAATGATAACTACTTGTTTAACTCCATCCTTTCAACACTCCATGCAAACTTAACTGAAATCAGATCCAAGTTTACCTCTTCCCCTCTTTCTACTGTGTAACACTCAATTCATGTACATCTTTCAAATAGAACCGTTTCTTCTGTAGGGTTACCCCATGGATATTTGGTCCAGATAAGAAATGGAGAACGACGCCATCTTCAAACTAGGCTTAAGTTGAAATTCACCTCTTCAAAGTTTATATCCATCTCAATAATACTTTAATATCACTGTCAATTGATTCAGTATTGCCTAATCTTCTGGCTAAATTAATACTATCAAATTCATTCATTCTATTTATAAACTTCACCCACGCAATTTACACCAATATGCTTTTAAAATAGTCAAAGAATGAATTCACATAACTCACACAATTGGTCCAATCCATAATATTAATTTTTACTTGTATAAACTTCCTTTTTCCTCCTGGCAATATGCACGCGTAGCTCAGTGGTAGAGCAGCAGATTGCAAATCTGTTGGTCACCGGTTCAATCCCGGTCGTGGGCTTATTTTTTTAACACCACAAGGTTTAATTAATTTCAATTGATGGTTTTTCTGTTAGAACCAGGTCATATTTTCGTCGAGATAACCTGATAAGATATGAAGGTGAGTTGAAGGACCTTTAAATCCCGCTTGGATTTGATTACTAACATCACCATCCCAGTATATCGATGAATTTGATATAGATTTGGTCAACCAGGCGTTGACCTTCAATACTACTGATATGCATATCCAAGGAACGTGCGACTTGTTCACGACGAAACCAATTGGTGCAGATAGAAAACTATACAAAACTCTCAACAAGATGTACAACAATTCCGGGGACGATTCTGAAATATATAGTAAGAGTGAACGTCAAAATTCGAATTCTTCGATTAACTCCAATATCACGAATCCCAACTCCGTTGATTACGAATTGAATCCACACTTTATCCAGCTGAAAAAGCGGTCCTTTTCATACTCCTACTCAAACACCCAGCCCATCCAACAGAAATTGATTGAAAAGGTGATAAAGGCGAGGTCGAAATCTTTCACTTCACCGCCACCACCAGACACCGAGGTGAACAACGACGAGGAATCTCCTTTTGGGTCTTTATCACAGGCAAGCTCGAGAAAATTGTTTGGATATCTTATAGGGATCTTGAATGCAACATATCCGGATCATGATTTTTCCACAATTCAACCGAATCATTTCACCCTTTTAAATTCCGCCTCGGAATTGATGGTCAAGGTGAACAATTTCCTCATATCGGTGGGAAAATCCACGGGTTTGGACTGGGTTTGGGAGACAATAAATAGACACATTGATTTGGATAACACGCTTTGTTTTCAATTTGAACCTCAAGACTCGTTTTTAAACGACTTTCCTGGAGTCATGTGGTGCAACATGTACTTCATCTTTAACAAGAAGAAGAAAAGAGTTGCTTTTCTTTACTTCATGGCCACGGTTTTGAAGGATGGTAAAAATGAAGATGTCATTTTGAACGGTAGGAGGAATTCAAAGATCGGCACCTTGGATGAAGAGAAGATCGGCGATGACGGGGAGGAATACGATTTCAGATACACTCAGAACGATCATGAACCAATTTACGAAGATGTTTTTGAAGACGACGAGGAAGAACCAGAAGAAGAGGTGGTCAAAGAGGAGGAAGAGGATTTTGAAGACGACTACGATATGGAAGATGCATTGGCCAACGAAAATCAGGATGATGAGGATTTGATTTGATATCGTTTATACTTAATTTACCTTCCAGTTGGCGCTTACGTAACGCTATCCAACCGATACTCCCCATTTCTTGATGGATCTGCAGGATCAGGCGCCTCCTGACTGCTTTTTCAACAAGGAAGAAGCATACGAGGGTTTATTGGAGACGTTTAAGAATAGCTCGTTAATTACAAGCGATATTCTTTTGTCTCAAGTAGGAAACACTTCATCAAAGTTGAATAAAACACCTTTAGAGATAGATTCTTTCATAAACCGGTTCAATGAGGAGGCTATGACGCGTCTAATGGCCTCTAAACATTCTGTACCAGATTTAGATGATCGCTGTACCTTTACAACAGGAGATGATCTTTTGGATGAAGAGCTGAATGGTGGAATACCAATTGGTTATTTTATTGAATTAGCTGGTAAAGCATCCAGCGGTAAAACCAACTTCTTACTACAGTTGGCAGTTTCAATTCAGTTGCCTCAAGAAATGAGAGGATTGGGACCCTCAATATATTCCTATGAGAGAACAGACGACGATGATCCTGGCATTAAAAGAAAAAAGCTGATGAACCGATCAACGGCTAAAACCCTCTACATACCAACAGAGAGTGTTTTACCAACAAATAGATTGAGCCAGATAATTAGTCACTTTGATTCTTGGCTCGTAAATAACGGGATTGATAAGGATGAACAAGACCATCTCTTCCCCAAATTGGAAAATGTGGTTACTACAGCAAAGTGTGCCACTTCCTTGGAAGAGCAGGATCATATTCTTTGGTTCCAGGTGCCAATATTATTAGAAAAAGACGAGAATATAAAGTTATTGATAATAGATTCAATTACCCATCATTCAAGATCGGATTTAGATTGGAAAGAACAACAAGAATACATTCGACGCACATGCAAACACTTGAAGGAATTGGTTCAAAAGTATAAGTTGACGGTGATTGTCGCAAATCAAGTGACAGATAAGCCAATCAGGGGAATATATCGAGGTAATGGTAATAATAACCTTATATGGAAATTGAACAACGAGTACCAATTGGCTTGGCTGGAGGGTTGGGATGAAGTGGGAATCATTTATAGACAATTGCTTAGGAGGGAAGGTGTGGTAGACACTAGTGGTGATGGGTTTGAGAGGTTGGATTATCTTGATAATGAAGATGAAGTCCAAACTACGGCGAACAACGTTCATGATTTAAAGATGGCCTTAAAAAGTGAACGAAAGAGGCTTTTTGAGAGTTCTTACAAGGTTAAAATCAGTGGCATAACTACAAGGCCGGCACTGGCAACACTTTTGGAATTTGTTGACATGAGATGCGTGTTGAGTAAAGCTTTTAAACCGGTATTTAATGAAGAACTTATCAATGAGTTCAAGACAGAACTGGGAATTGAAGTTGAAGAAGAAGATTCCACGATTGAATCACAGATTCCAGCTACTCAACTGGTTGAAAGGCTGTCCAATAATAATTATCTTCAAAATCACAACTTTGAGCAATTCAGGATTCTACAAGTTGTGTTTGGCCCCATGGTTAAGTCCTCAGGGGTAACATGTGGTTTTGACATATGGAAGGGTGGAATAAGATACAAGAAGTTATGAATTAGAGAAAAAAGGAGCAAACGGTGGGAGTTCGTCAATGTGAGCTTCAAATCTGCAACTTGGAGTTTCCTAATGCGAGCGCTAGTTTGCACCAGGGTTTTGTGAGATAACCTGAAAAAGTTAGGAGCGCGTCATGTACCTGCTATTCATTTCAATAACAAGTTCTGTCTTCATGGTTTTCTGGGAGTTTCGTAGAAGATGTTGGTGTATCGAAGCTCTTCTATACCCGTGACGAATAAACGTGTTTTTTTAATTGTTAACACTCATATCAGCCTGCGGCTAAAGAATCAAAAGGTATGGGATATGTAAAGCTATGTGTGATTAATTGCTGAGTAATATTTGGGCCACCAAACTCGCTTTGCTGGCTGTTAATCTCCCCTCGTTTGGAGTTCAATGTTCTTATCTTCAATAATATCCGATATGGTCACCGGAGTGAGATTCTCTTTATGTACACTTGTATCACCTTTCTTATCACCTTCTTGAGTAAAATCCTCCTTGAATTTCTCATGATTTAATTCTTCAATCTCCTTTTGAAGCTTCACCACCTCCTTCTGGAACTTTTTACCATAGAAGTCCACGTAATATGTTGCACCATTATAAACCGCTGTCATGAAGATAAACGAGACAAACAGTGAGCACAACAGCTTGTACTTGTATAATAATGGACACAATGACATTGAACTCAACTGATACCCGTATTGAATAAAGGTGAATGCCACCACTGGGAAGGGTTCGGGAAGTGAATTGACAAATTTACCTATTGGTTTCTTGGCAAAAGCCTTTCGCAGATATTCGAACGAGGTCACCTTACCGTTCTTGATCTTTTCCGCCTTTCTGATGGTGATGAAGTAGTGATAGGACAGTTGCCAAACAAAATACATTATTGATGTGTAGAAAATGCCGTGCCAGAAATTCCATTGTTCCAATTTGACGGAACCGGGGAATCTGGTCGCTTTGAAGAGGGGATCCAATTGATGGGTGATGACATACATGATGACGCCGGGGAAAACGTGAATTGCCGTTGAAGTGATCTTTTCCACACTATGAAGTACCAATTTGTTTCTCCAAGTGATGACAGCAAATGATACCGTACCCCAGGAAAACGAGCAGCAGGTTATGAACAACATCTGTGATTGAGGGAGCACCCATATGTAGATTAACAGAAGAAAGTTGACGTAATAGCACAAATCTGCGAGATAATAGCCGAATCCGATCTTATAATAGGTGATGAACCTCACGGGTAAAAGCAACGCCATGACTGCGGAATAAATCAAATGAACATATTGGGGGCAGTTTCCCACCACGAATCCCATTAAAAAGATGAAATAGACCGATATTGAGAAGAAGAGCTTCTCAGTCGACGATTTACTCTGTAATTGGTCGATTCTAATATATGCCTTATCGATTCTCTTACTGAGTCCCTGTCTTAATGTGTCCAAGTCATTTGTGGAGGCCTTTTTTCGCACATCCTGCACCCATTTGTATGTGTCCTCCTTTCTTTTCTTGAAGTCCAAGCTGATGAAAGTTGGATCTAATAAATCAAACAATGACACGTTATCTAAGAGAGGAGTCCTGGCAAACAAAGATTTTGGAGTTTGTTCTGTCGAGCTTCTGTCATTCTCTGTTGATCCTGAGGACCGTCTTCTATTCAACCTTGTTGACATCGTTCTTGTGAAGAATTGAGTGTTTAATCAGATGGAGAGGTCATTTTCACATGCCGAGCCAAGAATCACTGAAAAATCATAATGCTCATGCGCTCAGCACACGTGGAGGGGGATTCAGCTCTAGTAGCTGTAGTGGCTTCTGCTCCATGTGATGTAATAAGTAAAATTAAGCTTGGTTCAATGCATAAATTAATGCTTGATTCTTGTAGTAACAGAAAAGATGGAAATACCGCTTTTCTTGATTTTTCAATTTAACATTGATCTGGAGGGACGCTCAAATCAGGTAAAAGTGGTATAATCCGGTTTCAATGGCATTTTTTTATTCAAAGTTTTCCTTCTCACCGGATTCCAGAAATTCAAAGCTGATCATCGAACCGTTATCGTCATTGAAGTCAAAATTATAAAATTTTTCACTTTCATTCGTATTCTACAGTAATGAGACTGACCAGGTCAAGAACAGGGAAACTACCCCCAAAGGCTGAAGATTGTTATGAATCAATATCCTCAGATGAGGAAATCCCCCCCATGTTTGGCGTGAAGGGGAAGAAAAAGAAAGTGATAAAGACTGCCACTGTTAAGATGAAAAGAGTGTCACAAGATAAAAAACTGCCGTCACATAAAATGGAACAGCTTGACAAGATGAACAGATTGGTTAATATGTCTAAAATAGCGAAACCAAGAAGCCTGATAGGGGAATATGGTCAATTCGAGGGATCTCCGAAGTTGGGAATATCAAAAACAGGTAAAATGAAAATCAGTCGAATGACAAATTACGATCCTATTAGAGATAGAATAATTAGAGAACAGCTTTCAAATGACCAGAAATCAAAATTGGTTTCTCATTATGAAAAAAACCGGAGATTGAAAGACATAAAGGTGAAAGATTTAAGTAAGGACGAATACCTGAAGAAGACATTGAATTTAATCAAATCGGAACGATCACGTCTGAGAAATTGGAAAGCTCACGATATTGATTATGAAAATATCAAGGGCGATGACCTGCTATCATTTAACGAACGGGGCCTCAATTTGCTTTCGTTGAGTTCAGATCAATGCAAAATTCTGAAACATAATGATGGCTACTATAGAGACTTGAAATTCACGTCAGCAGATCTCAAGCTCCGAGTAGACGATTCGTATCGTTTTGAGATGTTTGCTAATAGAAGGATCTGTAAGCCCAATGTGAGAGTTCCCCCACACGGTAAGCTGGAAAACACGCTCAGTACAATGGAATCGATCAATGCCGACGAAAGCTTGTTAATACCAATTGATTTGGATTCCATTAAGACAGAGACGCTCTTAGAAAATATGAAAGGAAAAGGGATTAGCTTGGACCAACGAGAAAATATATTCAGAGGATTAAAGAGAGAGGACTTTACTACAATTAGGAAGTTTGATGATAGAGGTACAAATATTTAGAGAGGATCTGTAGAGCGAGAGGATTGGGGCCACATACCCGGGAAATCACTCCAATGGGAAAATATGATATCGGGTTACGGTTGACGACGGAGCTTTATGGACGAGGGGTTAAGGACAACCAATGGTTAGCAAAACTTGTAAAGGATTCTGTTATAGAGGTATATAGATTAAAAGTTTGTTAATGGGACTGGGCCATAAGGCTTGGAAAAACATGAAAGTAGGATGCTGCCAGCCAGAAGCTATATTGGGGAATGTTGGGTGTCATCAATGGGTACGGTCTTGGCCATTTTTAGGCTTCTAGATTAATCCAACTGAAGCTGGTTTATGCTTAACCACAGTGTAGCACGCTTCTTTTATGCGATACTTCGATACAGAAAATAAAGGTGATCGTTTACAAACAGAGAGACACGGTTTTGGACACAGTATAGAACAAATCAAATCAACATCATTGGTTGTGGATACAACCTTAGAGAGAGGATTCCAGTGGTGATGATTTTGGTTGAAACGCTTGGCCATGTGTTGGTCGTGCTGACAACGCCGGTGTAGATGGATAGCATCGTACCAGTGGTTATGAATGAAGATATGCCGAGCAAAAATGTGCTCAGTAAGAACAACTAGATTGACTGTAATAATAGTAGCAGTACCACCAGATTACCTTAATACCACGGAATGTCTAAGATCCACCCTTACAACATTGAAGCCAAACCTAAATTTAGCCAGCGTCTAGATATTACCACCATAAATAAAGTAGGATCGTATACACTACACTATACCACTTGTATCGCTTTTGTAAACGGTATCACAAGACCCAATTGAACAGCCACCCAGAAATGGTTGAGTTTTACACATTACTCCATAGGAACATTAACATTATTTCATCTACTTATCATACATCATTCCTAAAACTTCCCCTCTAGCTTGCAAACCTGCCCACACCTCTTCTTTTATCCCCTCCACCTGGTATAATCATCTTAATCAATCATAACCATTGTATCCTCATTTTAAACTTGATTAAATTGCAATGGGTGTTTTTAGACATTGTAAGGCATCTTCCCCAATTCCACTAATCATTGACGAGATTAACAACGTCCACAACCGCTTCAACATCACCAACCCCATCTTCTTCCTGCCTACCTTCCTCCTCCTCTTCCTCCTCCAAAACTCCATCCAAGTCTCCAAGAGCCTCCTCTTGAGCCAACCCGTTTTGTTCGTCCTCTTCTTCTGCATTTTCCACTTCTGCACCGTCTGCCCCATCAGCATCACTGTCTTCACGCTCCACCACCTCATCCACCACCTCAGCCACCACCTCATCCACCACCTCCTCTTCCTCAAAGAACTTCCATGGGGCCAGAAATGGCGACTTTAATCCTGTATGCAATCTTGGCAACTCGCTGGTCATGAACCAAAACAGATGGCCAACCAAGATTGGCACTAGATCCCCCCAATTCAGGCTAGCTGGGGCGTTTGACCGTCTTTCGTTGAGAAACTTGGACGTCAGGATGATCACCCAGGGCAGATACTTTGCCTTGAAGGAGATGATTCCCAAGAACGCCATTTCAGACTCCGGTTCGGCCATCGTCCAGAGATACATGAGAATGTTTCTGATCACCCCTGCTGGGCTGGTGATGGCATAACACCAATGTGAATAACCCATCAAAACAGTGATGATCACCCCCATTGACCAGAGGAATTCCCACTGGGAGTCCATTGAATTCTCCAAAATCGTCGAATATTGGCAATAGAAGTAGAGATTGGTGACCAGTCCAAGAGAAAGAGTTCCGTTGTTGAACACATCCACAACATTGCCAAACGTATCATTGGATGGCCATACCGTTTGCTTTGAGGGCAAAACCCCCGTGTAAAGTCCAATAGACACTATTCCGGCACCAATTAGATACCCTCGCGTAATGGGCGGAACTTCACGTAGCCTTTGTAATGGTAAAGCCTCCATCTGGATTGGATGAAGAATATATCGCCCATCACGTGACATCTACTTTCGGCCAATCAAATCGCTTGCAGTCGCCATCTTATGTGGAGTGAGATGAGGAAATTTTTCTTCACTCTGTGAATCCACCAATTCAAGACCAAGAACAAATGTTTTCCGCTGTTTTGAGAGCCAACATGAGACAGGCTTTGAGAGCCTCTGCACCAAGAGTTGCTATGCCAACCAGAGTGGCTTTTCAAGCTGTTTCTAACGTCAGATTGTACTCCGATCACGCTGAAGAATCTTTTGAAGAATTCACCACTAGATACGAGAAGGAATTCGACGAGGCCTACGATTTGTTCGAAGTTCAAGTATGTATAGAGGGAAGAGGTGAGACTGGGAATGGTGTGATACCCGTGAAGCAAGATTTATCAAGTTTTAAGTGGAAGAGTGATTTGTTAAGATTGTGAATATACCATTGGTGGATTGAATGGTACTTGTCGAAACGATTAATATAGATCAAGTGGGGTTTTGAATAATTGAATTTGAGCAGTTGGATTTGAGCACTGGACTATCAATCAAGTTGGTTGTGATTCACTTGCATTTGAATGTGACACATGTTGCGCTGTTATTTGACTGGGCAGGGCATTTTGATGTTTCTGCATCATGCACACCCCCAGTCCAATGCATTTGCGTCTCCATTTTGCAATCCCTTCATCTTACGCGCGAATATCAATCAACATTAACAAATGTCATCCCCTTTTCATCCATTTTCTCCCACGTGTATCACCAACGGCAGCACTCTTTTACTTTTCGTCCGACGCCTTACACCTTACACTATCCTACTCCATTTATTTCCATGACCATTTTTACTAACATTCCATTTTTCTTCAGAGAGTCTTGAACAACTGTTTCTCCTACGATTTGGTGCCAGCTCCTGCCGTCATTGAAAAGGCTCTTAGAGCTTGTAGAAGAGTCAACGACTACGCCACCGCCGTCAGAGTTTTCGAAGGTTTGAAGCACAAGGTTGAAAACAAGGAACAATACCAAGCCTACCTTGAAGAATTGAAGAGCGTCAGAGCCGAATTGGGCATCGAATTGAAGGAAGAATTGTTCCCTGAATCCGCTTAACTTATTTCTAGATCACATTTATACTTTTAAAGTTGTTAGTTTTTGATAGTTGTTATTTCCTATTTGAGTAATTTGTAAACATACGAATTTTTCAGTTTTAATGTTTACCATTCTCACTGATCTAGTAAGTAATTGACGACGATGGTCTTCTCAACAAATATGGAGTCTAATCCTAAGGCCGAGGTTTGGATTCCAAAAAAGGACGACCTCGATGTGATGTTTGAAAAGGGTATTCTGCTGGACACCAGTGAATCATCACGCGATTCCGGGGTGGCTAAAGTTAGAATCCACAATGAAGAGATACAAGTGCCAATTAAAGACGTTCAAAAATCGAATCCAAAGCAGTTTGATCTTTGTGATGACATGGCTTCGTTGACATATTTGAACGAACCTTCTGTTCTTGATAACTTGAAGTTGAGATACCAAAACGATAAAATCTATACCCATTCTGGTCTCTTCCTTGTGGCCATCAATCCTTACAAAACAATCAACATCTATAATAAGGACTTCATAGATCTATACAAAAATTCAAATGATGAAGTCACGCTGAAACCCCATATCTTTGCAACGGCTCAATTGGCCTTTGAAAATTTAACCAATGAAGGCAAGGATCAATCGATTCTGGTGACGGGGGAGTCCGGTGCTGGTAAAACCGAAAACACTAAAAAGGTCATTCAATACATTCTTTCCATCTCCTCAAATGAATCCAACAAGGAGAAAGCCACTACACTTGAATCCCAGATCATACAGGCCAACCCAATTCTGGAAAGTTTCGGTAATGCAACCACCGTGAGAAATCTCAATTCATCCAGGTTTGGCAAATTCGTCAAGATCAACATCGATTCCACTAGAGCAGAAATATGTGGTGCATACATCAATTGGTATCTTCTAGAAAAGTCAAGAGTCATCACGCAGAACCCAAAGGAAAGAAACTACCACGTCTTTTATCAGCTATTAAAAGGTGCTCCCCATGAAACATTGAAACAGCTGAAATTGGAATCAAATGTTAGGCTCTATGATTACTTGAATAAGGGTTTGACGTGTAATATTGAATCGATCAACGACAAAGTCGAGTTTAACAACCTCGTCAATGCGTTCAACGTGATGAACTTTTCAAACGAGGACACGCTCAATGTTTTCAAGATTCTCTCGATCATTCTTCATTTGGGTAACATTCGGTTCAAGAACATGCACAACGATAAACAGGCAGTTTTAGATGATCCTTCGAACGAAGAGATTACAATCATTGCCGAATTCCTTGGCGTCAAAGAGACCGAATTCAAGAAGGCCATCTTAAATTCCAACTTCAAGGTGGGAAGAGAAACCGTGTCACAGCAAAAGACTGCAGCACAGGCCAAGTTTGCAATCGATGCTCTTTCGAAAACTCTGTACGAGAAACTTTTCCAATTTTTGATTGATAGAATCAATTCCAATTTCAATGCCAACTCTCAAAGTGAACTCACCAATTACATTGGTATTTTAGACATTGCAGGGTTTGAAATCTTTGAGAAAAACTCATTTGAACAGCTGTGCATTAACTACACCAATGAGAAGCTTCAACAGTTCTTTAATCACCACATGTTTGTCTTGGAGCAGAGTGAATACCTCAAGGAAGGCATTTCCTGGCAGTACATTGATTTTGGTAATGAGCTAAAACCCACGATTGAACTAATAGAGGGTGTCAAGGGCAAGCAAAACACCTCAATCTTTTCTATTTTAGACGAAGAATGCGTGGTTCCAAAGGGATCAGATAAATCCTTTATTGATAAGCTTTTCAAGGAATTGGAAACCAAGGATAAATCTAAAACCAATGTTACCTTCAAACCAAATAAAATTAGAGACGGATTCATTGTTAAGCATTATGCTGGTGAAGTGGAGTATTTTGTGGATCAATGGATTGATAAGAATAAGGACCCATTGTCCTCCAACATGGTGGGGTTATTATCAAATTCAAGCAACTTCATGATCATGGACTTTTTTGATTCCGCCGATTCCATCTCCAACATCACTGATTCCCCGACAAAATCTCCAAGAAAAAGAAGATCCGGAATTTTCAGAACTGTCGCCCAACGTCACAAGGAGCAACTGGACTCTTTGATGACACAGTTGGGTAACACACATCCACATTTTGTCCGTTGTATTCTGCCAAATGCAGAGAAGAAATCTGGATTATTTAAAGACAGCATTGTTTTAGACCAGCTAAGATGTAACGGGGTTTTGGAAGGTATTAGAATTGCGAGATCTGGATATCCAAACAGAATTGACTTTAAACAATTTGCAACGTATTATTCAATCTTGGCGTCCAAATTCTATTCTATGCAGAGACTTACAAAGAATACCAGTGAATCTGAGTTTAAGCAGTTGTCGGAGCTCATCCTGAGTGAGTTAGGCTTAGAAGAAGATAAATATAAGGTTGGTATTAGTAAGCTTTTTTTCCGAAACGGTGTTCTGGCCAATTTAGAAAGAGAAAGAGACGCCAAATTGAAGCACATTTTTACCAAGTTCAATTCCATTGCCAGAAGGAAGCTTGTTGCGGACAAGCTTCACTCTGGGATGATTAAAATGAGGGCATCAAAAGTGCTCATGGCAAATTTCAAGGCATATCATGAGCTAGAGACTAATCCCTGGTTTAAGCTGATTTCCAATGTGAAAAACAACGTAGATGATTCTAGTATCAAAGAAGTTCAATACAATTTGAAGATTAAAAGGCTTGAAAGTGAGTTGAAGGAGTTGCAACTTTCTTTAGAGGTGAAAGATCAACTTCAGATTAAACTGGAAGAATTGGAGAAGGTCATAACTGGTGACAAGGAGGCTATTGAATCCAAGGACGTTAAGCTTAATGATTCACGCAGAAAAATTGTTTCCTTAGAGAAGGATTTGAGTGAAATGACGGAGTCGGTTAAGGGCTTAGAAACAGACTTGAATTTTAAGCAGGAATTACTTACAAAGTTGCAGGAGAGCGAAAACACTTTAAAGAAACAACACTCCGCTGTGTCAGAGGAGTTGAACAGAGAGTTGAAGCTGAAATCCAAGTTAGAAGATGAGATCCAATCATTGAACTCTTCTCTTGACCAAAAAGAAACAGAATTGGCCCATTTAAGCATTGAAGGAAAGTCTCAAACATCACATTTGGAATTGAAAGCCATTTCATTGGTATGTACAGGATTTTTCTTTGTTTCAGAAATATTTGTCTGGATTGGAACATTTACTAACATCACATTCAGGAGTCAAAATTGGATGAGGCCATAGAAGAGAAAAAGAGAATCAGCAAGGACCTTGAGTTGAGCAATGTCTCCATTGCTGAATATAGACAGATCTTGAAAGAGAAGGACACTGCTCTCGCTCACACCAATGCATCGCTCGAGGAAATTCACAAGTCGAATACTCAACAAACATCTCAAATTAGCCAGCTGACAAACCAAAACAAGGAACTGGAGACAATGCGTGTAGCATATGAACAATCCGATAGAATCAAGAAGAAGTACAAGCAACTGAAACATGACTTCCTTGAAACAAAAACTTTGCTGGATCAGAAGATCAATGAAGAAATGGAATTCAACAGCGGTCGTCAGTTTTACGTTAAAGAGCTGGATGCCACGAAGAAGATCGTTGAAGATCTTAGGGAACAGCTTGGGTTGGAAAAGAGAACAATACTGGACCTTGAAAACAAGTTGCAGGTCGTCTCTCTAGAGAAAGACAGAGCAATAAAGGATAAGAAGCAAAATCAGATGCAAATCTCTCAAATGAAGATGAGACTCTCAAGCAGTCCTGATGTTGTGAGAGATTCCACCAATGCCACTTTTACCAATACGGTAGAAGTAAACCAGCTGAATGAAGAGGTGCGTATTTTGAGAATCCGACTGGCATCTGAATCGTATGAAAACAGACAGATGAAGCAAGTGATTAAGCGGAACGGAATTGAGTGGTGTCCAACATCTTTAACGACAATCAACGCTTCGGACGAGATTCTGGACGATATTAGTGACTTGAAGAAACAGTTAAAATCCGAAATGGAGGCTAATGAGAGGTTACAGGCTAGATACGTCAAATTGCAGAAAGATCTTCTCCAATATAAGACCAGCGCTAGGGATAGCCAATCGTCGTATGCTGCTGCCTCTTATACATCACCACCTGCTTTTGATTATCAGAGCAAATACGAAGAGGCTGTTGTTGAATGCGAATATAAAGACGAGGTTATTAATGGGTTGAAATCCCATTTGAAGAGGATGGAATTGGCTAAGCAAAGAATTACTTCTTTCCACAAACAACAACAGCATCATACTCAAGGCAGAGACGTATTGGGAGATATTACTTCGAATGGCAAATTGAACCAGTTGACTTCCAAGGAAAACCAGGCCGGTGATGAGAAGCAGTCTATGTTCATTAAACAGGAGAATCTGCGACTGAACTCACAGTTGAACGAATTGAAGACCAAACTGCGTCGGTTCGAGTCAAACAACGATTTTAAATTTGAACAGGAAGAACAGTTGGTCCAATTAAGAAATGGGATGCAGGCGCTAGAGTTAAAGAATTCTGCCATGACGGCTTCCTTGGAGCTCTACAAGACCCGTTCTGACGATTACTTCGACAAGTTGAGTAAGGCAGAAGTTGAGGTTGGTAAAGTTGTTAGAGAGAAGAATGTTTTGGAGATGGAATTAGCAGAGCTGAAGAACAAGTTGTCTCGTGTTGACAACCAGAAGGATGACAGTGAGTCCAAGGTCAATGGGTTGAATGCTAAGATCAGAGATTACGAGAGGGAAATCAGTGACAAAGTGTTTGAAATCAAGCAGATGAAGGAGGATTATGCTGCACTAAAGCAGCAATTGGACACCTCTGAAGAGTTCAGAAAATCGACATCGAAAATGATTAAAGAGCATCGTGATAAAGAAGTTGACAGGCTTTCAGGAGAGCTAGTTCAATCGATGAACAGGGAATCGGAGTTGACAAAACAATTGAGAAATGTTGGCTTACAGCTGGATACTGGCAGGAAGGAGACCCAAGCCTTGAAGACCAACAACAAGGAGATAATGAAGGAAGTGGGTATCTTGAAACGGGCGCTGACTGAATGCATGGAGAAGAACGATGGGTTATTAGGTAGAATCAAGGAACATGTGATGAAATGCGATAACTTGACGAAGCAAATAACTGCGATGAAGACTGTAAACGAGGATTTGCTCAAAGAAAGAGATGAACTAGTTGTTTCTAAGCGGGCGCTCGAAAACAAGGTGTATGATATCAATTCTCAATTGGAGTCTCACATGGCTCAGGTGAGGTTGGATGCTGAAAACTCGGTTCTGGTTGTTCAATTGCAGGACAAGATGCAAGAGTTTGTAGGTGAAATATCCAAGTTGAAGGGCTCACTTCACGATTATCAAAACCAAGTCGATGAGTATTCTTCACAATTGGAGGAACTGAACAGCAAATATCTGACAACTGTTGAAGATAACAAGACACTCACCAGGTATAATGAGGCGGTCTTGCAAATGATGGAAGAAATGAAGAGCAAGGTCAAGGTGGAGATGGAAAATAAGGATAATCATTGGAAACAGAGGGTGAATGAGTTGGACGACAAGTTATTCATGTCTGTTGCCAGCCACAGGACCGAATCCCATAAGATTGAAAGTCTGGAAAGAGTGATCAGGGATTTGGAGGTCAAAAACGGGGATTTGGGCACCAGTCGTGCCAGATACAAAGAGGAAGTGCGTTCATTGGAAGACATGGTTGAAAAACTGCGTGGTTCCCTTCGTAGTGCTGGTGAACGAGAAGCACAGGTTGAATTGAGATGCAAGCAGCTCCAGCGCCAATTGAATCAGAGTTGAGGGCCAAATGTAATTGGGGTTGCCAGTTGGTGATTTAAATCATTGTATAGGATTAAATTTGCATTTTTGTTCTATAAACATGAAACGGCTGATGATTGCTTTGTTGAAGAATACCGAGGAGGCACCTGTATGCCATAACTGACGGACATTGATGATACGCTCATGAAGTATCAGCTTCAATTTTGCAAATAATGGTATGAATAAGGAGGAATATTGCATATTCAAAAAGGAGCTTTGAACCGACAAATGAAGTTACAAATTAGTTGATTATTCAATTTAAGGAACATCATGAGGAGTTTTGTTTTATCAGCAAGCAACTGAATGTTCAACTCAATGACTTAAATGATTAGTTTATGTGTTTGGTTTGAACACATTTACCTCCAGCGAATAACAGATAGGGTAAGTCCCCACCAGCCGCATTCTTGAAATGAACCCCTCATCGGTCACATCAGGGTTTTCGAAATTACGCAATCAGCATTGGTGTGTGGCGGAATGACTACACATTTAGATACCTAATGAAGTGGGACTCTCGTATTTCATAAGTAGAATTATGTATGCTGGTCATAACAGATATCGATTAAGGATCTACCTCTCGTTTTCATGAGCATCTTTATCTTCAATACCAAATCAAGACAATTCAATTCATGCCCCTCTTACTTTCCTCAAATCATATAAAGTTCTAAATAGAATAATGGTGACCTTGATACAATATTTTTACAAGAAACTCCACATAAACTTTAATGGCAGGTGAATGCGGTCTACAATATGAGCCTAAAAAGTGACGCTCAGGTGCTCATGCTTTTGGCTTGGTGGAATTATAGATCTCTCTTTAATAAAGTGGTTACCCAGCTTTTAATCTATCTAATAGGAGTAGATTACATTTTATAGAGGGGTAGAAATGGGCTGAACAGGGGAATAACACGAAAGATGGTATAAGTTATCACCGTCTGTGTTCATCCTACGACCTTGTTAAAGTCACTTGGAGCACAACTTGTTGATTTGGACAGCATCCATTTTTCTTGCCGTAATTCTGACCCACCACCCACATTGATGGTATATCCTTGCACATGTATATCACAAAACCCACTAGTTAACCTTGTGTCTGTCAGAACGAAGTAATTACACCCGACAGTTCTATCAACAAGCCTCACAACGTTGTAAGGGATACACAGCGCATACTTAGGAGCTAAGCCTTTTCATACCAAAAGTACGCGTGCCAAAATTCGTCTTTCTTGTCACCACACATCGTCTTTGATGAAGTGCCACTGTGCCTTCTATTTTACACAGCTTTATCTTTCGTGTACCAGATATTCATTCTCGTACCTTAAAATAGCCTGACAACGAGATGTCAATGATTCTTAAATCTATTGTCATCTTACAGTTGAAACATGGTTTCAGACATCGAACCGTCTAATTGTAATATGTATCTTTCCTGATTAGATGAAAGGTGATTCACTCTTTTCACCCACAAACAGGTTCATTTATTTAACTCACATGGTTTAATTAATTTGAAGCTTCCACCACAAGCACCACGGTAGCTCACTTTTGTCACCTCGGCACTTCATCCACACATTTGCTCGTTTGTTTACATCACAAACATTCTTATCATCACGTGACCAAAGTGGGTTGCTTCCTTTTTATCAAGAAGCTACTTCAACTCAATATCCTGCTCTGCTTGCAATTCTAGTATTACCTTATCTACAAACACCTCTTCCTTCCATCCTCAAATGTTCAACTCATTAGCGCAATTCTTTTGCCACTTTCATTACCAAGTTGCTTCAATCATCAAACTAAGTGACTCACTTTCATCATTACTTTGTGTGCATCTTCATCACCTCAGCAACAACAAACCCAGTGGCTCACTTTGCCCGCCACTTTGTCCGCCACTTCGCTTTTCACCTCATTCATCACTTTGTTTCTTTGTTTATACTCTTATCATCACGTGTCAACGCCACACTTCCGGTACCGGCTTTTCAAATGTCCAATTTTCTTACCTTCTAGTGATGCTACAACAACAAGTCTTAGACCCGCCTACACCCATCGCCCCGCACTACTCAAACCGGCCAATTCCCCCCCAACCGATCCAACCAATGTCTCTCCACATCAAAAAAGACAATCTTATCGCTCTTATCGGTGACTCAAACCCTCGCTCGTATATAAATTTGGGCCACGCCCCGCCTCTTTTTTACGTCACACTATCACTTGTTCATCATCAAAAGACACTGCGGAGATACCAAGATGACCCAAGTTGCACCAAGAAATGGGTCTAATAAGACGTTCTACAACCACCTCATGTCGGACTTCACCACCTCTCTCGACGGCTATCTTCAATACGAAAAAGGCCTGGCGCCACTCAATGGGAGATACTCGTTCCAATCCAACCTCCAGACGGGGTCATTTGGTAAGGTGACATCGGCTATCGATCTCCAAATGAACCAAATTGTTGCTGTGAAGGCACTCAAGAAATCGGTCCAGGGAGTCAGAGCTATGGCTAATCACGAGGTGTCAATTATGAGGGATTTAGGGTATCACCCCAACATTTGCCAATTGTTGGACATCTTTGAAACAAAGAAATACATCATTCTGATTCTGGAATACGTGCCAAGCGGGGACTTGTACGACGCAATTCACAACAAGACGGCGTTGGGGATGGGGTTCCAAAGCGACGCCTCGATGTTTGCCTCCTTATGTAAGCAGCTTGATGCCGTAATCAGATACACCCACTCCAAGGGCGTTTTCCATAGAGACATCAAGCCGGAGAACATCTTGTTGATGCGGGACGGAACAATCAAGTTGTGCGATTGGGGGTTGGCCACCAGAAGTGTTAAGTGTAATGATTTCAACGTTGGCACAGAAAAATACATGGCTCCCGAAGCGTTGGACGATTCCCAAGGGGATTTCTACGATGCCACAAAGGTGGACACCTGGTCGGTCGGCATCACCTTATTGTACACGTTGTTCAATAAATGTCCCTTTAGAAGAGCCCTGCCATCGGATACCAACTATAGCTCCTTCCTCAAGAACAAGAACTTTTTGTTTGATTTCTATCAGAACATCTCCACAACCTCGTTTAACGGTATTATCCAATTATTGCTTATAAACAGGGATCTAGATGCAGGAATGAAGTATTTGATAGAAAACGGTGCCAAGAAGGGTTACAACATTGACCAAGAATTTTCCGTCACCTTCACAGAACAAGAAAACAGATACATCAATTATCTCAACAGTACTTCCCATACTAATAATGAGGAATTGTTCATGTTTGACGACGAAGACGATTTTAAGTTCGAAAGTCCTTCAATTCAACACCAACAACAACAGCAACAATCGAAACATTTCCCAAAAACCCTGGCTCCTCTCACTTCCTCCTCTATGGAATCATATCTCGAAAATTGCAACGTGGAACCAATCAGTATTCCTATGATCACCACTTTAGAACCTTCGGATAGGGAAAACTCCTTTTCATACAAGAATACAAACTCCTTGTTTGATAAAAATACCTACCACTCACTCAACACCTTCACGCCCTCTTTCAACGCCCAACACAGTTTTACAACTGGAGACGAAATTATGGGCAAACACCACCCATACCTTTTTGATTGAGGGAGTTTATTTATTTTGAATCAGGTTTTCATTTTTGTTTTTCTCATTGGGTCGGTTTGGTTTGGTTTGGTTTGGTTTTACATTAAACATATTTATATTTACATTTACTATATAATTTAATTAATCTGCACTTCTAACATTATCATCCATCAACCTCCACTTTTAACATTTCTCTTTCTTAATTTTGAAAACTTCTGCCAGTTGGATCGTTCATTCTTGGCCTCCTTGACAATCATTTCCAACCGTTTACTTCTTCTCTTTGAATGGTATACCATTTTCCACTTTACTAGTTTTGCATGGCCAAACTTTTTAACCCAAACAGCCATTCTCCAAACCGTCCTATACATCACTAACAGCATCAACCCGGCAGTAAAAGGAACACCAACCTTCCAGTAGAAGGATACATGGTTATCTAATTCTCCGAAATCGGTGAAATTCATTCCGAAATAACCTGCCCAAAAAGTGAGCGGTAAAAACAAGACTGTGACAATACTCAATTGTTGCATCGAGTTATTTGTCGATACAGAAATTGTGTTGAAGATTAAATTGATCAAATTTTCAATTGTCGAAGACATCCCATTGATTTCGTCAATGAATGAAAGTAGATGGTCACTGATATCATTGAGATATAGTTTAGAGTTTTCACTCAAAAAGGAGAAATTCTTATCATCAGCTTGTGCTTGAAGTTGAGTAACCAGCGCTGCAATGGGTGCAATCGAACCCTTCAAATAGTTTAATTCATTGGTCATCAAATGCAAACTCTGTGTATGTTTGACGTCGGGAACATAGGAAGTCAAAATTTCCAGCTCCTTGTCATTGATCACCCTCAAATAAGCCTGTAGAACAGGATATAGCAAATCGGTGGTTGCATCCAAAACCGAATGAAATAAGATACTTGGATCGCACGATTCTCTTAACACAGTGTAGTCAGTCGAAACTCGGGTCAATATGGCATTCTCAATTTCAGGGGAATAGTGTTCAAAAAATGTCAAAACGGAGTTATCCTTGGTTAAATACATCGACAATTGTTCGGTACCCACCATGAGAGATTTTGAAGTCAATGGCCGGTGTTTTTGGATTCTATCCAATCTTCTCTTTGTAGACCGCGATAACGTGTTGACATAAGACTGGTCTGTTAGGGGTCTAACGTGATTGGCTTCTTCAAGAGCTTTAATGAATTCATCATGATGTTTGTCCTCATGGGTGCCTACAGTGGAAGTACTTGTTTTTCTCGTATGTGACTTTTCCAATTCATTTGCAAGGGCTGTTCTCGTGGCTATTGTCTTTGGTCTCTCACTACTATCCTCTTTGATGGACTGTTTTGAGGAAGTGGATAACCATAACTCCTCGTCCACTTTTAACTTTCGGCACGCCAATTTATAGAGGGATTCCACTGGAGCTCTGGTTTTTGTCTTGATCAATTTGATCAATGGAACCACCACAAATAAATGATTCTTATAAATGTCCATTTTTGTTCTTTGGGGAATATCAACCATATCCTCAACAGCCAAAGGATGTAATTCATATTGTTTGGCCATTATTGTGATGGCTTCCCACGAAATCCCCACAACACTGACCCATCTCACTTTCGACCATTTCGGTCGATTCTTTATCGCCGCCTCAACCTCTTCTTTTGATTTCGACACTTTATCCATGTATTCAATAAACATCTCAAACTCCCCATTATGTGTTTTGACTGTTCTTAAACTTTCATCATCACTGAACATTCCTTGAGGAATCAAATTACTCGAATGATTATAATCTGTTGTGAATTTATTGAATTTGGGATTCATTTCTGAATACAAATTGTACCGCGTCACCCTATATCTTGATTCGGAATAGTCAGTGATTGTTATCCGAGACCCAGGTGTCTTTAAAACAACGTTTGTAGTTTCAATATTAATTCCGGGTTCCCAACCCACTCTCTCTCTCTTGGATTTTGAACCTCCATATTTTCTGGCCTTGGATTTACGGTTTTTTCGTCCCTTTCTCTTTCTCTTGCCCTCTGAGCCGGACACTGTCTCTTGAGCTGCGGCATCGTTCAAAATTGAATTCACCGGATTATTCGCCTGAAATTCCGACAACTCTATATCGCTTGGTCCTTCCACATTTTCCTCACTATCAAATTGAACCCCACTTCCATTGAAGCTATCATGTACACTACTTGAACTGTCGTGAACCCGATAAAGACTGACACTATGATTATCATCGTTATTTTGGTTCTCTAAATCGTCGCTTCTCTCCACTTCATGCGAACTTCTGCCCATAGATGATGCAAAATTCAATAGACCATTCAGTACTGAACTTGTACGGGACATCTTCGATGATCTCCGTCTTTTACTTCTACTTTTACTTTTACTTCTTTCAATCACTCTCCCTAAACCCTCATCTATGGTCTTATTTGCATTCCTTTTCCCCCTTTCTTCTTCATCATCTGAAATGTCATAGTCAGACCATGGAATCTGGTCCGCTGATGGCAATTTAGGAAGCTCCGGATCCTCTGAATCGAAGACTTCTGGATTCATCAGAGAGCTTAAGAAGAACAGGCAGGCAATGTGGCGCACTCATGCGCCACATCATGGTAATTACCGTGCCACATCATGCGCCACGCCTTTTTTTATGCCCGATATCATCACAGTATCACCTAATAATGCCGTTAATGGGACCCTCTAAAAGAGCAGCGGTCTGCTTTAACAGCCAATGGATACGAAGGATCCATAGAGATTATAATGGGGGAAAAATGGAGCGAATCGCTAATTTGGGTGCCATGGTACAGATTCTACAGGTTAAAGTGCCGGAAATGCTAACTAAATTGCCACCACAGAGGCTTCTGTCAAACGGGATAAGGTTAAGAGTGCTACCAAACCAATTTCCCAATTTTCCTGAATTTTCAGGCAAGGTTCCGGTGAATTTGGCGATGAAAATGATCCAGAAAGGTGTGACGATGTTCTACTTGAACCCAAAATGTCGAATCCACATTACAAATATCACCATTTGCGAACCGATGAATAGTCTAAGTGATGATGAATTGATCAATTTGAGTATTGATAATAATGAGATTGAGCAGGGTGCTTTGGGATCAAATCAGGATCTTTCTCAATACACTTCAAAGATTAAAATAAAATGGAGAACATGTTTTACAGGATGTTCTCATTTGAAAGACACAGAAACGAATGAGGCCAAGTATGGGGTATTTAGTGTCGATAAATTCAATTGGTCCAAACTTTTGAAGTCCTCTAACCCTTTGCAGACATTAGCTGTTCTTGAGGCTAAGAAAAGATTAGAGGATATATCAAATACAATCAAAAGTTTGGAGACAAATGAGACAGACAAAGTAGGAAGGGTGTTGACGGGTATCTTTATTTTTGAATTGAATGCCAATAACGATAAGATTCTTGTCTTTACGGTGGATAATCTGGAGATTTTAGAATCAAAAAATGTCAATTTTGACGATACCCTCTCACCGGCAGCATAATGACTGCGATGTCGATTTTTATGTATATAGGCTATAAATGCATTTGACGAACAAGTCTGTTCAGCTGATATTGATTCCAAGCAAGAATGAGTATTATGAGAAACTCAAGTATCACGGCAAGGAGCAGGACCTTAGAGAGATTACCCAATTTTTGTAGTATCAATTGATTATCAAGAGAAGGTGCCACCACTGTGGAGACCTTTTCTGAAACTTCGACTTCTTTCTTAACTTTTTTAACTTTCTTAACCTTTGGTTTCTTGATGCCCTTGAGTTCCGCTTTTCTTTCCTCGAGTGCTGCTTCCAAGACGATTTTCACATCAGCCCCAGCTTTCTGCTGTCCAGACAATGCACTACTTTCAATCACACCTTTAATCCAACTGGAACCAGTCCAATTCAAAAAATACGAAACAGTCAATTTGGTTTTATTGTTTTCTCCCCAAACAAAAACATACCTTGTTCTACAATCAAATGCGGTACCGGATGGCACGTTTGGAGTTTTTGTGATATTGATCACCTCGACATAATCCTCGAAATCAAAGCTTTCAACAATTTCTTCAACATAGGCCCTCGTAGATTTAGGTCCAATAGGATAATTCAGACCCTTTTCAAACTCGAATGTTCTCTTCTTGTCAGATTCTAGACCTCCGTATTCGGTGAAGCTAAACCCATCGTTTAACTCGAGGACCTTTCTATGAAGAGTGATATCCTCGCCAAAATATATCTTATAAAGGAATCCCATTGGAACGTCGAATTCCTCCTCCAGAACAACAATTTCCTTGTTTTTCTCATAATCGATCTTATGAATTGTCGGCTCGTGGGTCTTTGGGCCTAAAAATGCACTTGGTTCGAAAATACCTTCTTGTTGAACAACTGGCGTTTTATCTTCCAATGTGAGGCTTTTCGACAGATTAACAGAGTCCAAGTCAACTCCGCTACTACTTCCTTCATCCTCGCTAGAATCGCCGTCAATCGTGAAGATATCTTGTTCACTTAGACCTCCAATCGAAGATCGCGCTTCCATTATATCCGTCGATCCTGATCCATCCGTATTCAGTTTCTTCAATGCCAGAGACTTTGACCATACGGTTTCAATGAAATTTAGCGTTTGATCTCTTGTCAAAAAACTTGCAAAGGTATGGCTTGAATCCTTGGTTTCTACGTAAATACCATTGGGAAACAATCCTGCTGTTGATCTCTTCTCAAATTTGATGATGTCATGAAGGGAGATGACTAAAGTTGTCACCCATCCTAATAAGCTTGAATTAAAGCAGATGTAATGCTCTGAAATATAGATTCTTCCCTGCAAGAGAATTTCTCTGCTTAAAGCACAACTGAAGTCGTCCAAGAGTCTATCATCGGAAGGAACGTTGGGAAATAAAATGTGGAAATCGTCATCTCTCCTCTCAACCGCATACCTATATTGTGTATCCAAGAACTTCTCCTCCACGTATAGCGTTTTGTCGTAACCAACTTGGCTCAAAGAGGAGGAAGGTGACATCATGGTTTCAACGATGACGTCGGTTTTTGGTGTCGCCGGCAACTCTGGCAACGTCTTATCAACGTTGGATCCTGTGCTGATGGATCTTTTGTGCTTCTTCTTACTTTTCCTATAAGTTAGCATCTCCATACCGTTGACATTCCCCTCTCTAGCGTCATTTGTTGAATATCCTGTAGCCAGTGTTTTGAAGTTCGAGAGAAGACCGCGGTTTCCGTCAATTGGCAAATCTCCACTCTCAGCCATAGTAATTGCATTTGTTGTTGACACACTTGCCGTGGCCTTCGAGACACCCACTGACAACCCGGTACCATTTGAATTTAAAGACCCGTTACTCGACGCTATCGAACCCTGGTAATCGTTTGACACGGATTTCATATCAGATTCCTTAATATATTTACTGTCAATTGTAATTCCATCTGTATCTTGCTTGTTTGCCTGAGTATCCATTGAATACTGTCACTTGATCTCACGCGGAGCTGGGGATGAATGACGAAATTTTGCTTACCAAATCAAGCGAAAGCGATTTAGATGCTAAAAAGAGAAGCCAACCAAGTAAAAACAGGTGGAGATAGGAACATTGCTTTGGCAAAATTGAGGCATATTCAATAGAAATGGATGGGATTAACCGGCGCTTTCTAGTTAGTAAAAAAACGGAATTTTAGGATGGTAATTTGGTACTTGGTAAGAAATCATTGGTATTTAGGGCTGAGTAGAAGATATGAGACAATGTGATCAATTATTGTAAGTATGGGAGCATGCATTGATCTTTTTTGAGCTTTTAGGCAGATGTTTACCGTCAGTGTTCTGTTTTATAAATATGCTCAGCATTAAAAACCGGAATAACAATAACGTGTTACATAAAAGGGGTTAAATGGACTGAATTGCTTTGAAAAGCAAAATATTGATGACCTTTGTGATTACCTTCTTTTCTGCGGGTTCAAACTGATACTTGGCAAAGAAGTTTTTAAGAAGAGGCAATCCGTGGATCTAGACATGGAAAATGATGGAAAAGGTGAGAACCGGTAACAGTGTAAGATTAAAAGAACAAATTTAATCCATATATATCAACGACGGAGATATGGGCATTGAAATCCACTTTTTCCCTTAGGTGATTTTTAAATGCACAAAACGCCAATATACATACCAACCAAGTCTTCAACTCACAGATGATAATCATTGAATAGCTGAAAGCCTTTTGTCGTGTCTTTTGATTCATTTTATGTCTTTTTATATGAAGGTAGAAAATAGCTCAGCACCTGGATAAACCATAATATGCAGTATTAACAAAATCATGAAACAAATAAACACATTCCTCTCATAATAGATCAAATAATCAATCCTTAATGAACTGGTTCAAATACAACACCTCGCGCTCTGTAGAAACAGCTCTCTCAAACCTTCTCTCCAACTCCAACGCCTTCTTCACTGTTTTAATATCCCCCTTGGCAAACATCACTCTACAAAGAAGATTCTTATCCTTATTGGCATTGTCCCACCCTAAGTTATCAAACCCGGGGATTTTCATCTTCTTATCCATCATCTTATGACAAATATAATTCCAAGCGTGCAAATATCTTACCTTTAATTCATCTGGAGATAGCTGGATGAGATTTTTGATCCCATTGAGTTTATCCAAATCCTTATTGAACCCCTGTTGAATATCCCCAGGAATCATCGGAATATCCATCATCTCTCTGAACTTGAAACACCATTCGATGACTCTGATAACCTCTTTTTTGTCAGTATTTCTATACTTCGTGGAATCCCCAAGTGTTGCAACCGACGATCTCTTATTCAGCTTATTTACCACCCTATTACTAAGTAGTGATAATCTGGGTAGAAGCAAATCCTCACCTCTTCCAATAATCTTCTTCCATATTTCTCGAACAATCGTGTTAAAAAGAGACTCGTTTAGGTCATTGTACATTTCCGGAAGAACCACGTTCCTCATCGTCCCTGTGTATTCGTTCAAATTGACATCCATCAATCTTTGATAGTTGTTATCACTGGTGACAGGTGCCTCTAATAAGGATTTGTCTAGATAGTCTCTCGAGAAAATGTCCTTCATTTTTATGGTGTACTCATCAACAAACAATTTCACCGCCCTCGTGATATTCCGTTCAATCATGGCTTTGCTTTTCTCAATGTAAAACAAAGGATCATTCCGTTCAAATTCAATCCCAGTTTCAATAAGCAAACTTCCGGATTTTGGTGTCAGTGATCTTCTCTTATCCTCGTTGGACTCCCTTGTAAGATTTACATTGTAATTGAGTGATCTGTAAACGCTCTCTTCACCTTTTTGATCAATCAATATTATAGTAACTTTCAAATTCGAGCCGGAATCAAATGGCATTCTATTCCCATTACCAGATGGTATTTTCTTATCCACATATCCAGTAAATTCTTCAAACCATTCCGGGTTATAGTCTTTATAGATGATCCTTGTGGTACCATTTAGTAATCCAGTGATACAAACCTTAAGCGAAAGCGGTCTCCCCTTTAAATCTTCCACATTTTCGGCACATTTGATGTTGATGCTCACAAATTTCCTAGGCGATTTTAACGCTGACATTCCATTCTTCTGAAGCAATTGACTGCTTTCGAGAATCGACTTTTTATTGATGACTTCATTCAAATAGTCATTGATCACCATCACATTGTTCAACGCGGTACACGATTGTCCCTTAAAATCAGCCACATGTTTGACATTTTGCTCAACAATTTTAAACATTTGGTTGCAATAAATTTCAACACCATTGGAAACCAACTTGTAAATTTCAATATCCAATTGGGCCCGCTGGTCCAGATTTGACCACTGAAAGGAATCCAGTAATTTCACGTAACCCTCCAATACACCGACCAAATTTTGGGCAGATTTAGAGGATGGAGAACCATCCACTCTTTGTAGATCGATATCTCGTTTCAAGATCTCATCAACTTGGCTTTTTAGCTCCACACTCCAAGATTTCACTAGATGAAGGAAATCTTCAAAAAGTTCGCTTTGGAAGTCAAACTTAAAGCCAGTACGTTCCTTCAAAGAGTTCAACTTTTCTAGAAAGAGGGAAAAGGATTGTCTGGTATCTGCGGTTAAAAATTTGTT
This sequence comes from Saturnispora kantuleensis, assembly GCA_030557035.1. Taxonomy (NCBI): domain Eukaryota; kingdom Fungi; phylum Ascomycota; class Pichiomycetes; order Pichiales; family Pichiaceae; genus Saturnispora; species Saturnispora kantuleensis. Next base: position 6,719 of record JAKTVD010000040.1, on the reverse strand, counting down.
CCCGGAACATCTGGTTTGGGTTTTGATCTTGTTCACAAAATCCCTGACGAATTTCACTACTGGAGTCATCAAGATTTTCGACCCAAACTCATAGATTCCAAAGGTTGTGTTCAATTCCCCATTCATGACCTTCCAATTGTACAATAAGTTAATGTCTCTTGCAACCACTGATAAATAACCCGCCATTTGGTCGAACGTCAAAGTACCATTGATGTCGTCTATATGAGATTTTTTATAATACATTAATGATCTTTCGCTCAAGGACTGCGAGAGACATTCCTTAATGAACGCTTTAGGCCCCAAATCTTTCGACGTTATCTTTAGCTGTTTTATAATCACTAAGCCACCAGTAAAGGCCTTGGAATCATCAAAAAAGTGTTGAAAGATGGTTTTGAGTGAAGGTTTGATCCGTTCGTAGACGGTCAGTCCTGTATCCAACATTTTTCTCTTGCATTGTAGGGGCCAGTCGTTGAATTCTACCTGGATTGAAGCACAAGTAAGCGCCAAGCCCATGGCTTTATTCAAATCGGTTGAGAATTTTGTGATGGAATCGATGTTTGCCACTGTGGGCGGTGGGACTAATTGAATGAAGATAAAGTTTAAATTGAAGGGGTCAAATTGCCAGATTCGCAAACAGTCCATGTACAACTTGAGGAATTCGGCCGGACATGAAGGCCGAATGACCAATGATGAAAGATGGGTTACGCTCTGTACGAGATCAGTGGGCACCCATGGAAAAACGGTTTTTGTGGATGTGGTGCCAAACTCTTTCTTTACAGAGTGCTCCAATTGGGTTGTCTCTGTGTTCCAATTCTGATAGCGGGCAATTGAATCAAAATCTTGAGGCATATATTTCGTGGAGATGCCGTTCAACTCCACGTATCTCACCACTTCCCCTCTATTAAGCTGTGTTTGAATCTCCTTAATTGTCAAAAACAATCTCGTTTCGTCGATTTCAAACAATTCACATATCATCTCTCGGATTTTACTATCATGGATGTCAGGCAATGGTAGATACACCATCTGCATGACAGCATCTCGCTTCGCCACCAAGTTCCGCTTATCAGCGTCGCTTGATTTAAACCCAATCAGCAAATCAATGAATTGGATCAAGAGCTGGTAATATCGCTCTTCGTTAACGTTGTATAGCTTTTCTTCGACTAGGAAGCGTTCAAATGTATCTGCAAGGGAGATACCCGTTTTTAGATTCAAATGGGTTTTCCAAAAGTCGGTTACTAATTGGCCCAGCTCTCCAGCAGGCAGGGCACTCACCCAATGGGTTAATTCCTTGATTATCACATCATTCTTATTAATGATGGAGTGTGACTTTTTGCCCAAGATTCTTGGCGCTTTCGGGATCACAAGGGAATCCGACACTCTATGAGGTCTATGATTGGGATCCAGTAGTAATTCCACTGCGACAACAGCTTGAATTGTAGTTACTGACATGAATGAACGAGTTACAAGCCTTAGGCTTTATTTTTCAGTTTCCCAATTCCTTCACTTTATTATATACTTCTATTTAGAGGAGGCGTTCTGCAGGTTTCTTTTCTGTTGCAGCTGGTTCTTTTGAACTAACTTCTTTCTCTCCATGCGAGAAAGCTTTCTTGGATCAATTAGGTCACCAGTGGATGAGTCTGCCTTTTCATTTGAATTATTCACCTCAATGAGCCAATCGTTCTCCACCTGCTTGTTCTTACCCTTATAACCCCATTTGTTGACCCACTCCTTGGTTTGTTCATCGTAAACCAATTTACCCGTCTTACCCTTCTTCTGGATACCCTTCTTTGAAGCAAACTTCTCCCATCTGGTTGGTTCCTTTGGTTTTGGAATAGACTTTTCACGAGGTAATTGCGTGGATGGGGTTGGTAACTGTAGAAGGGTCAGTTTGTCATCGGCTGTCGACTTCTGCAATGGCAAGGACAGTAACTGGTTCACCAGAAGTTGAACATTGTCTCTAGTGATGGATGTGAGATATTCTTCCTTTGTTTGGATGTTCGAGATGGCTTTTGAATCCAAAGGCTGAGGATCAAAAACTGCTAAATTTCCTAAATCAAAGTTCACGGGAACTTGCTTGTCAACGGTCACAGGCTTGAACTCTGGAGAGTCTGACATACTCGATTGAATGACACTGAAAAGTTTTATAGATAAAAAATTTTTTCTCCCTCAAGGGACAAAAAAGGAATGGAGAGAAACCAAAGAGAGTGATTATTCGAAGGGATAAAATGATGTTAATGGTGGATGATTACTGTTGATTTTATTAAAGGTGGGAATTAATTTGAAAAAAGATCTTCTCCCGTTGAAATTTGACAATGAAATGAGTGTTTTGATGGTGGGATAATGGAGAGGGGGTGAAACCAAGGACTGAGCCCAGTAAAGTATGGAAAGCGTAGTGAGTGGGAAGCGTGGAGCGAAAAGCTGGGAAAAAAAATTAGTGGGAAAGTTAGTGGGAAAATTAGTGGGAAAAGTAGCGGGAAAGTTAGTGCGGAAATTAGTGGGAAAAGTGGTAGGCAAGTTACAAGGGAAACAGAACCATATTCTGCTTCATATGGGTGGGGTAAACGAATGCAAAACTTTCTTGGGCTTTTTGTGTCATCGGCACCAACTTTGCGTCTTGTTACAAATACCGTTGATATGGTTGTCAACGTATTGGCATATGGTTTACGTAAGAAATGCACATTACTTGGCTGGAAAGAAGACATATTTTAGAGTGAATACACCCATTTTTAATTGAATGAGTGAAAAAGTGGGTGCTATACTCTTTACCAGCCTAGCTAGATTATTCTAATTGGATATAAAGGCGCCAAGGTCGCCGTTAAATATATTTACCCGGTATTTATTTTCCTACCTGCATTTTCATATTATTGTTCTAGGTGCGAGGGTGCCAAAAGGACGTGTCACTTGACATCTACCGATCCAGTAAAAATGACACACAAAGATTTATTACTTTGTTAAATCAGCTTGACTTAATAACATTATCACTTGTTGAGTCTGTTCTCTTCTGAGCAATGGCGCTTATTTATGCGCCACTTTGCGAACTCGTTACAAATGGTCGTCTCTTTTCCTCAAATTCAAACCAAAAGGCATCTTAATAAAGAAAGGTAAAACATAAACTCACAAGCCAATGACAGCATATCAAAAGTCACAAAGTGGCACATTCGAATACAAAAATTTGCATGCGCCACAACTCGCATCCAAAGAAAGCCCAATAGATAAAGTAACCTTTGTGTTAAAGCTCAACTTTCATCATTGTATCTTTTACCTGAAATGTCATGTGGAGCCTGTGTGCCGGATTATTACACTGTCAAGGTAAATATCACGTGATTAACGCTCATGTACTCATCTTGCAGTTGAATGTTTCAAAGAAAAGTCTCATATGACTGAGATTTCACTTTATTCACCAATAAAAAGATCTTTTTTGTAAATCAATTTGGAATGGCTTGATATGTAAATCCTTGTCTTGATTGGTTGTGATTATATGAAAAATGAAATATAATTAAAATCTAAACTAGTCAATAAAGAGATACAAAGGTTATAAAACTGGATAAGTAATCAAAAAATCTGGAAGGTTAAACAAGTAAAACCAAAAAGAGGGCAACAAAACCCCCAAAACTAGTTCCTGCTAAGGAATTGCCGGAACCAGCGTAATCGAACGAAGACGTTGATTTTGGAGACAAGCTGGATGCAGAAACATCAACTGTAGCTTGGGAGCTGATATTGGTGCCTGTGGTGCCTGTAGCGCCTGGTTGCTCATTTGCTGGAGTTATAGTGAAATCAGGAGTGAAATATGATAGAGTTGTAGTGTATGATCCCGCAACACCATTTGAACCTGTAGTTGTCACACCTGATGTGTAAACCGTCCGAGTCGCATTTTCCGTAAAAGAAGTAGCACTTTTCGACCCCCCTGGGTTGGTGAATTCAGAGGCTGACAAAGAGAGGGCAGATCCCGGACAGTAAACAACAACATCCGTGTAAATCACCGTGGAACCAACGTCATTGGTCGTAGTCACAATTTGGGTGGCTGTTGAAGCGACGGTTCCAGAGGTGATGGTAGTGGTGGAGCCAGTTGTGGTGGCAGCTTCAGAACAATAAACAACAACATCCGTGTAAATCACCGTGGAACCAACGTCATTGGTCGTAGTCACAATTTGGGTGGCTGTTGAAGCGACGGTTCCAGAGGTGATGGTAGTGGTGGAGCCAGTTGTGGTGGCAGCTTCAGAACAATAAACAACAACATCCGTGTAAATCACCGTGGAACCAACGTCATTGGTCGTAGTCACAA